>WSFP011365895.1:0-32256 GCA_009831015.1 Picea engelmannii
TTCACCAGGATGAGGTCAAAGGAAATTTAACCTTCAACATTTCTTCCAACTTATTCAAAAAACATGAAGGTTGGGACTTAGAGTTTTTTTATTGAGCTCAAAACCATGGCTTGAAAATATATGTATTTTTCATTGGGAGGGGGTTTAAAACCCCCCTCCCCATCTGCACCATCCATCACTCAGGACCACGAAGCACTAGCCGGGTTTCAAGGGAAGAACCAAAACATATCAGTGTCTTTGGATTGAAGATCCTTTTTTCATAGAAAGTTTGTTGATGGGGATTAATCTTAGATATTTAACATAGTCATTCCCTCTATGTTTATTGATATAAGCATAGAGTTGCACCTTTCTTAATTTCACAATTGTGAGGCTATTAAAGCCTAAAAGGGAGTCGAACGATTCAAGAGGAGAGGGGTTGGATCAAATGAAGAGGAACATTCCAATTTATCCCTTTTGGGATCATGCTCACATAATACGAAGGATAATCCTCTTCAAGGATGTCCCTTAACTATGGATTAAGACAAATACCAAGGGAAATTTCATAGTCATTGGAATGATTAAGGAAAATAATCATAGACATAAAAAATTATATGTAAAATAGAAATAAAGAGGGGTATATGTGCAATGTATAAGAATAAAATAAAATATTATTCTACCTCTTCAATATCAACAATTAACTCCAAGGAAACCCCCTCAAAGTTGGGAAGTCCTCAATAAAGGTGGAAATATGGTCCAAGTAGGGTTTGATAAAGTCTTTTCTGCCACACGTTGCTCTTCTTTTAAGTTTTTCCTCAAACCATGATCTTCTAACATGTTCCTTCCTTGGAATAAGAACTCAAATCTCGAGATAGTAGACCAATCCTCTTTTTTTGCATACATAATCCTTGATCATGTCATACAATCATTTTATATTTCCTTATAAGGTGGAGTCTTCCTTCCAAGATGAACCTTAAACCATGTTCTTATGTTTTAGCTTTCATGTGTCCTCTCCTTAGCTAGGGCATTCCTCAAGCATGTGTGATAAGAAATTATTATGACCCCTTTAACATGGGGTGATCCGCATCTAATATTTACTTTATCCTTATTTCATGGCTGGAAAGAGTCAAATATACCACTTGGTACCCCTTTTGACTTCATCAAGTTGGGCACTCCCTCGAGAAATTTATTAATTTCCTTTTTTGGGGGCGTGCAAGGGTTTTGGGTCCATTCTAATTCCTTTTAATCATTCTATTTGAACGTTTCCTTCTTTCTCTAACTAATCGCTTGGATTTTTACCTTGTTGATTCCACATTGACCTCTTCATCTAATAATTTGACACTAAGATGGCTCCCCATATCACCTTTCACAAGGATTCATGCTTATAGACCCACTTATTTGCTATATCATGTGTATACATGACATGGGAGTATGCTTTGTAAGTAAAAATTCAACTTAAGATATGTTATATATAGTGTAGGAAATAATGAAGAACACGCTATAGCAGGAAACTTTTGAAATGTTTATTACTTTGCCTATCCATTTCTCGTTTTAATTTTTCCACAAATTGATTTTACCCCAGGGTTTATATCTCTTCTTTTATGCAACCCATCCTAGTTCATCTATCTATAAGTTTTTAATGACCTCCATTCTAGTTTTGGTCTCAATTTTCTATGACAAACAATGTTATTGTTTTTCCTCTTTCTCTCATAATTACAATTCACATATCTTCGTTATCACTACCAATTTTATTAGTTCTTACTATATTAATGAACTTCTCTCTATCTCAGTCATTTGGGGCTTCTTGGGGACATAGTTTTTTTTTGGAAACTTTTCTGGATTTCTTGTTAACTAGATGTGTTTTATTGATTTTTGCCTCATTTATTTCTTGAATGACTACTTTATTTAATATTTATACTTCCTTTAATGAATTATCCTTGTCACATATATTCTTACCTTTCATCGACTTACATCCCATTAATCTTCCACTGGTCAAACTATATTTCATTTGTTTATGTGACACTAACTCACTTTACATTGCCCTTCCAGTGGTCAAACCAATATTTTTCAACTCTTCTTATGTTTACATTTTTCTCGTTTATCCCACATTTGTTGGTCCTACTTTCATTGATCTTAATTACATTAATTTGGGTGCAAAAATCTTTAAACATTCTCTTAAGGTTGATCGGTTCTCCAGTCAACCTCTTTTGGACTTTCCATCTCCCATTAACTCTCTTGCATCTTATTTAACCTCGTATCTCCTCGTTAAATATATGTGGTCAATTATTTGTCAATTGGTCAAATAAAATTTTGTTGGGTTGCATCCTCTTTCAAATTTCCATCTTCTCCTTTAATGTTTTCTCTCAATGAATATTTTGCACTCACTATCTTGATATTGGTTCATAAGAATCTACAACATCCCATTGATTTCTCCATAGCCCAACTCTACTCCAAATCTCATTGGACTACTCTGTGACTTATTTCTCCCTCCTTAATGATTTTCCTCTAATCTCTTCTTACCTAAAATATCATTTGTATGATAGAAGGTCTTCTTTATTTGTGAAACTTCATTCCCTAAATTGTTTATTTTTCTTTCTCTTGATCTAACTAGTCAACTTCCATTCTTCTTTTCTTATGTCAAAATAGTAAACTTTGAACTATAACATTTTTCCAATATGGTTAAGGGTTTTTATATTCGACCAAAACCCTTTTGAATACAAAGTGTAACCACCCTTATATTCAATAACCTATAGATTTTTTCTTTATCTCTTTAAAATAAATATTGGGGTCTTCAAGGGTTGTATCTATTTAATTTTTACCCATTTAAAATTGTCTTCAATATTTTAGAACTCTATGCTGGTTAGTTTCCCAAGTTTTTATTAAAGGTTTGGAAGGTGTTGGTATAGTCTCATAGTTTGATCCTAACCCCAGTGGAGCTGCAAACATTTGGTTTGTTGTTCCCCATAGCTCCCCGCATGGTAATATTCGTCATTGAGGGGATCCACAAAATCCCCCCTATGTGTCTTCAAGATCTAGGTGGAATTGTGTTCTTCCTCTAACCGTTATCTAGGTGAAACGAACCTATCAATTAATAACCTTCACTAAGTTGGTAATCCACATGCATGAGTGACCCTAATAATTTAGGTAATTACACCCTCTAATTGTGCATCCAAAACTAAAGATATAAAAAATGTATTTAGAACTTTGAATATAGAAAATAAAATTCAAAAATACGAACTAGCATGATGATGGACTAATCACTAACAACACATGCACATGGGACTAAAAGTAAAACCAAATAGGTACCTTTCATAGATTTATTCCTCGAGTGAGGGAAGATTATGAAAAATAGAGGGAAATGGGACTGCATCTAGTAGATATGATACACAAACAAGGACCAGAGGTGAAAAAGTGAGAAGAGAATTTCATAGACGCACAAAAAAATTCTTGTCCATGGAGAATCATGATCTTATGATGATGAGATCATAAGAGACATGGAGTGTAATATACCGGATATAAAAAGTGTGGAGAACTGAAATAAAATGCTAGTAATGGTAGAATAACAACAATATAACCAGAACAATCACCATAATAGAAATGAAATGATATAAGAACAACAACAGAAATAACACTTTGATTCTGAAAGAAATTTTCACAAGCCTCTTCGATGGGGAAACTTCTAGTTGAGAAGCGCTTTATTACAATATTATCCAAGATAGGGTTCTCATACCCTCAACTCCTATTTATACTAAATATGTCTATTAAAAGAAGCATCTAGAGGAAGATCCTTCTAGAAGAAAAAGATTCTATTAGGTTTTCTTACATTATTCTATTT
This sequence comes from Picea engelmannii, assembly GCA_009831015.1. Taxonomy (NCBI): domain Eukaryota; kingdom Viridiplantae; phylum Streptophyta; class Pinopsida; order Pinales; family Pinaceae; genus Picea; species Picea engelmannii. The sequence continues at coordinate 3,812 of WSFP011365895.1, forward strand.
TATTGAAAGGCCTTATTAATATTGACCTTTATTACGTCCAAATATATTGTTCTAACTATGTGCGGGTTATGACCCTAACATGTACGCCCCCTTAAAAAAATCCTTGTCCTCAAGGCTTGAGATGAGGAAATTGTTGTAGAATGGTAGTTGGTTCCCAAGTGGCATCTTCTAGAGTTGTATCTTTCCACTGGACTAGCACTTCCTTGATGGTTCTCTGATGTAGGTGATGCTCATGTTGGTCCAAAAATGCTTCTGGATGTAGCCAAATGGATCCTTCTTCAGCTAACTCGGGAAGGTTGGTTTGAATTTGGCACTTAGCTCCAATCACCTTCTCTAAGCCTGAAACATGAAAAATAGGATGTAGCTTTGAATGGCTAGGCAAAGATAACTAATAGGCTACTTTTCCCACACACTTTAGAATGGTATAAGGACCATAAAATTTGGGCGCTAGCTTCTGACAATGCTCGACCTTGAGGGAAGTTTGTTTGTAAGGTTGCAGTCGAAGAAACACCTGATCCAATTCTGCAAATTGACGTTTAGAGAGACGTTGATATGCTTGTTGCTTCATGTGATTATGTGACATGACCAAATTCTCTTTGAGGGTATGAATAAAATCCTCTCGAGCTGTAAGTGTTTGGTCAACCGCCTGGAAATTCGAGGTACCTGGTAAGTATGAGAGAACTGAAGGTGGTTTCTTTCCATATACTACCTCAAAAGGAGTCATGCATGTAGTTGTATGTTATGAAGTGTTGTACCACCATTTGGCTAGGGGTAACCATTGAGTCCATTGATTTTTCTTTTCCAAGGAAAAACACCTCAAATATGTTTCCAAAACTTGTTGACAACTTCTGTTTGGCCATCAGTCTAGGGATGATAAGCTATGTTGAGATGCAAGTCAGTGCCTTGTATCTTGAATAGTTCTTGCCAAAAATTTCTTGCGAAATTTGGGTCACGATAAAAAACAATAGAGTGTGGCATGCCATGAATCTTGAAGACCTTATCCATGAGAATTTGATACACCATGGATGTTGTAAATGGGTGTTGAAGGGCACATAAATGATCATACTTGGAAACGCGATCAACAACCACCATGATGATTGATTTATTTCCCGATTTGGGTAAGCTGGTAATAAAATCCATAAAGATATCCTTCCAAATAGCAGGTGGAATCGAGAGCAGTTGTAGTGTGCTCAAATATTTAACTGTTTCTCTCTTGTTGCGTTGAAACACATAACATTCAACGACAAAATTAAGAATGTCCTGTTTCATACCATCCCAGAAAAAGGAATGTTTGACCCTGTCATAGGTTTTGGTGAACCCGAAGTGCCCTATTGTGGGTGTAGCATGAAGCTCATAAAGTACCATGGATTTAAGCTTTCATTGATTACTTAAATAAAAACGAACTTTGTATTGAAGTTCATCATGGAGCCAAGAGTACCCTGGGGAAGCTGGAGCATTGGAATGCAATTATTGGATCAGATGCAAACTTTTGGGATCTTGTAGCCATTCCTTGTGAACGGCTTGGAGATAATTTGGTACAATGAATGAAAGAGAAAAATGGATCCTTCATCTTCATATTTTCGGGAAAGTGCATCCGCAACCACATTGTCTTTGCCTTTCCTATAAATGATCTCATAATCATATACAAAGAGCTTAGTCACCCATTTTTGTTGTTTTGGGGAGGAAATGCATCGTTCCATAAAATACTTGAGGCTTTGATGGTATGTATTAATTTGGAAACGTTTCCCCAATAGATAAGGGTGCAATAGATCAATGACATGCATAATAGCCAACATTTTCTTTTCATAGATGGATTTGCCCAGATTTCTTTCAGATAGTTTCTTGCTGGTAAAGGCCAAAGGTTGACCCTCTTGCATAAGTACAACACCAATTCCTTTCCCTGAGGCATCACATTCCAACACAAAGGTATTTGTGAAATCGAGAAGGGAAAGGACTGGAGTGGTGCACATGGCCATTTTAAAATTTTGAAAATCTTGAGTACCGACTAGAGTCCAAGTGAAAGAGTTCTTTTTGAGGAGAGTAGTGAGAGGTGCTGCAATCTTCCCATAATTATTAACAAACTTGCGACAATACCCTGTTAAGTCAAAAAATCCATGCAAGCTCTTAAGAGTCTTTGAGTGAGGTCAGTCTTGCATAGATTCAATCTTTTTAGTATCAACCCTGATGCCATCCTTGCCAACTAGATGACCCAAGTATTCTACTTCTGAGGCACCAAAAGCACATTTAGACCGTTTCAGGAAAATTTGGTGCTGAGAGAGTAGATGGAGAACTCGATCCACATGAGCAAGATGGTCTGTCCAGGTTTTTCTATATATGAGGATATCATCAAATAAAACTAAGACAAAATGGCAGAGAAAAGGATGAAAGACATGATTCATGAGGATTTGGAAGGTGGAGGGGGAATTACACAAGCCAAAGGGCATGAACAAAAACTCATAGTGGCCCTCATGAGTTATGAAGGAAGTCTTGGGAATGTCTACCTCTTTCATACGTATATGGTTGTATCCCGAACGAAGATCAAGTTTAGTGAAGAATTGGACACCACTCAATTCATCCAGGAGGTCATCAATGACAGGAATGGGGAACTTGTCTTTGATGGTAAGTTTGTTGAGGGCACGAAAGTCAAGACACATTCACCAAGAACCTTATTTATTCAGGACCATGACCACAGGAGAATATTAGGGGCTCGTACTAGGGTGGATAATGCCTGCATTAAGTATTTCGTGGACCATTTTCTCAATTTCATTTTTTTGGGAAAAGGGGTGACGATATGGATGGATATTGGGAGGAAGGCTTCCGGGTACAAGGAGAATAGAATGATCATGAAAACCATGGGAAGGAGGGATTCCTTGGGGAATGGAAAATACCAATTGATGTTTAGAAAGGATGGCTTGGAGGTATTACAGGACCGAGGGTGTCTCTATTCTTGTATGGCATGAAGTTGGTCGATAACACCAAAATGACCTTTTTTGAGCAGCTTTTCCATGCGATGGGAACTAATGATCTTCGGTGATTCGGTGGTGATGCCGTGGAACTTATATTGGTGGCCTTCCTGGTCGAATTGCATGGTTAAGTATTTAAAATCCATGAGAATGGGACCCAAAGTCCGTATCCAGTATGCACCCAACACAATGTCACAACCTCCCATGTCGATAGCAAACATATGGGATTTCAATTGGTAGTCACCAATTTGGAGACACACATTTTAACAATGCCCTCCACATTTCATGGAACCACCATTGACAATCATGATTTGGAAATTATTGACGGCATGGATGTAGCAATGAGTTTCTTGGGCAATGAGGTGATGAATAAAATTATGGGTGCTGCCATTATCAACCAAAATGATGACCTTCCAATGCTTGATGTAACCGATTATATTGAGGGTTTGGGGAGCAGAGAAACTAGTGAGAGAATTGAGGCAAAATGACCAGTTCTACTTCAGGAGAGTTTGAGGGAGGGGTTATGTCAGTGGATTCAGGTGACTCAGACACAAGGGGAGTTTCTACATCCTCTTCTGAAATATCCTCTGAGATGGCCATAAAAAGATTTTGTTCTTTACACTTTTGGCCTGAGAAATATTTGTCATCATAGTTATAACAAAGGCCTTTGAGTTGGCATTCATCCATTTCAACCCTGGTAAATTTTTGGATCTTTAGTGGAGTAGAGGGAGTAGTAGGGTTTACTAGTTTAGGGCGAGGGATAAAGGTGGGTTTTCGGTTTTGAGAAGATACAACTTGTTGTGATTCTTTGTCTTTTTTCGTATCCTCCACCCAACTCTGAGGCCGAGCCATGAGGACATGGGCCTGAATCTCATCCTTGAGGCTGCTGATAAAACACTCTCGCAAAAAGGCATCAGACATGCCCTCTGTTCTAAAAGACAGGCGCACAAAGGCATATATAAAGTCCTCCATTGTTCCTAATTGTTTCAACTTTGTCAAACGACCCAAATGGTTGGTTTTAGTGTCAAAGCATTCAAAAAGCTTTGCCACAAAGTGTATCCAAGCAATATACCCTTGACAAGAAGTTTTTATCCATTGCCACCATTTCCAATGTTCTTGATCTAGATGGAGAACATCATACCGTAGTTTGGCCAAGTCATTTGTAATGTTGTATAAAGATAAATAATGTTCCATTTGGGTTACCCAACCAGTGGGGTCTGAGCCATCAAATTTGGCCACATCCACCCGCAGAAGGTGTATGCCACATTGAAAGTGATGGTTATGAAAGTTATGGGAATGAGAGGAATGGTCACCTTCAGTATGTGGAGGTGAGGAAGAGGAAGGGTTATCTGTAGAGATATGTAGTTTGGTGCAGAGTGCTGAAAAGACAGATTCAAGCTCGGTGGTGAGGTCTTGTTTGATTTCCTCCATTGAGGACTGCATGGTTGTATTGATGGAAACAACATTGGAACTGAGTTGTTTCACTTCTTGTTGGGTCTTGATGATACCATATTGCAAGGTGTTGAAGCAAGCTTCCAAGTCTTGGCTATGGGTATGGGCCATGAGGATTTTGGGGGAACTGAAAAAGGGCGGGTGGGGTCAAAATATTTTCCGAAAAATGATATGGATGAATGTGATAAGGGTGAAGATATGAATCAAATGGAATAGGGCTCAAATAAGATTTTACACCTGCAGAGTTATAATCTGGTATGAAGAATATTACAGTGATGAAATTCTCAAATGTTTAACCAGGAAGAAATGTGTAGTGATTTGGCAACCCCAACACAGTTGCGCAGAAATAGATCCTGTATGTTTTAATTTGTTTATGTTTCTGTCCCCAAGGGTTAGGTATTCAAGGGTTCTACAGACAATGGTTTTCCCTGTGCTATAACTCTCTGATATACGTGCAGGGTCCAATAGTAGTACTCAGTCCAATATCTCAGGGCACTAACAAAGGAGGATAGATCGTACCCTTAGCCATACTGCCCGACTACCCAGATACTAGAGAATATCTTCTTAAGTGTTGTTCTTGGTGACACTATAGCAGTCAGGAAGTCGATCGATTTATCTAAAGAGGGCTTCAGGTAATCTAGGCCGATCCACACACAGGTGTTGTCTAATGTGCCACCACTCGAAGGGGTACCAACAGGGGTTACAAGGGTGGCTAATAGATGTGCGCTTAAGAACCACTTGTATTTCATGTGTGTATGAATCCCTCAACCATAGGTTTATGCGCGTAACGCCATATCTCTGTGGCTTAAAGACATCGGAATACGTCTCTACCCTGAAAAAAAGTGTAACCCACACTTTCTTCCGAGGAAAGTTCTCTGATACCACTTGTAGTATGCCAAATATAAAAAGTATGCAGAACTGAAATAAAATGCTAGTATTGGCAGAATAACTACAATATAACTATAACAATCACCACAATAGGACTAAAATGATATAAGAACAACAACAGAAATAACACTTTGATTCTGAAAGTAATGTTCACAGGCCTCTTCGAGGGGGCAACCTCTAGTTGAGCAACGCTCTTTTACAATATTATCCAAGCTAGGGTTCTCATACCCTCGACTCCTATTTATACTAAATATGTCTATTAAAAGAAGCATCTAGAGGAATATCCTTCTAGAAGCAGAAGCTTCTATTAGGTCTTTTTACATCCACCTTATTCTATTTTATTGAAAGGCCTTATTAATATTGACCTTTATTACATCCGAATATATTGTTCTACCTATGTGCGGGTTAGGACCCTAACATAGAGGTTCCACTAAGGTATAAGCATCTGGTGAAACAATGGGTACGTAAGGAAATTCCTCCATTAGACACTGACTTCATTGTAAACAATAGGACATATTGCATTACACCATCCTCCCTGCATGGCCTGAGGCTATTTTTCATGGATGGAATACTTGTAAAATACAATACAGTAACTGAATTGATGGACTATGTCAGACCGTGTTACAATTATAACGGTTGGATGCGGTTGGTCCGGTAAATGTGAAGTATACGCAGATATGCACTCACCTCAAATTATATACATCTAATAAACAATGATAAATGTAAGGGAGAGACTATCTATATTGATGGAAGGCCTAAATCATTTGGTAATATTGCAAGGTTTATAAACAACAAATGAACCAAGACAACAAACAAGAAACCGAATTGCATATATGAGGGATGCAAAGAGAATTGGGTAGTCCTGTGTGCAATAAAAAAGATATCTCTCGGGGAAGAGATATTAGTGGATTACCATTTGAATCAAATAGAAACATCGAATAATAATGTGTGGTTACTTATGCAACACCTCTTTAAGAAACCTCTACTTATTTCATTATATATATTTTTTATCTTTAACAATGTTCTAAATATTTCATAGTCCCAATTTTATAATAATGTGGGAGGTTGATCTTTGAGGCTGATTTTATTTGGATGGAAATCAATTTTTTTGTTATCATTAACAATTTTTTAAATATTATTGGGTTCTAATTAGATTATATTATAATCTGCCAGGATGATCATGGAAAAGGGCCAACCATAGAACATGTAAATGATTATCAAATTTGACTTTCATTTTACATGAAATTTATTATTTATTTTTATAATTTTATTTGTGTGGTGATCAATTATTTCATTTGTTTATATAATTGACATAACATTAATTTTCATGTTTAAATTATATGTATTCGATAGGCCATGTTGATCATGATTATGCCAATGAGGAGGGGTTGTATTCATCCCCCAATCCAATGGTATTAATAAAACGAAAGATCATTAAAGCGAATAAGGAACTTGATAGCTTGTTAGACCATCCAGATCAAACTCTTGATGTCCTAGAAAGGATCAATCTCATTATGTCACAACTTAACACATATAAGGCAATAACCATAATTTGAAGTGTTTTTTTTAATGTACTCATATGTTCAATTATGAAACTGTGTTTTTTAACTTTTACATTATCTCATGAAAATATATTTTCTTTTCTATCAAGAGATTTTTGGAGCCTGTAAAGCTTGGTGTTGGTAGTAGTGGCGCTGCAAAGATGCCACAAAGTTATGATGCAAGTAACTAGAGTATTGTTTACTTCTCCATATTCCACACCCAATTTAGATAGGATCCATGACACACACCGCTAGACATCCACATAACAGTCAAGCTCTAGAGGTGGTGACAAATATGAGGTTGATGATGTGGTTTACATGGTTGCATTTCCTTGAGCTAGATGCCTGACCAGCATGCGGACCCTTCCATGCACATATTTGGTTGACGATAACGACCTTCCATTAAAAAAAATAAGACTCCCAGGTAGTTTTTCAGATTTTAACTGTTTCATGTTGTCCATCTCATACACAAATCATCTAGATTATTATTTTTAAATTAATGATCATGTATGTTTGTGTATAGGAAAGAACCATTTTTATAGGAATCTGGAGAGTAATTCCTTGTTTATTTTGTTGGACACACCAACTACACTGAGAGGGGGGGGGTGAATAGTGTAGGTCTCTTTTTCCCAAAACTTCCCTTTTACACAAAACTCATTAGTTAACAATCACCATTTTCTCATTACTTATTGATGGCATTTATAATCAGTTAAATGTGAAAATATATCATAAACATATATCAACAATATATCATCAACAAATCATCACCACAAGGAACATAAAGAACACAAGATGTATGTACAATTTTCTTTTTATTACGGACTACAATGCTTGGGTTTACCAACAACAACTGAATAGAGTACAACTCTACAAGAGCACAAGCTATATAATGCAAGAATCAACTTATACCCTCAGCACCAACTGAGATGAGGCAACAATCCTAAAAATATATCAATCTATCATAGGTATGCGACTGTCAGTAGTGCACCACACGTATGTATGTGTCCTACCAGTAGTACAACTCGCGTATGTACACGGCCAATCTGTACTATAGCCTGCGTATCACTTCTGAGAAATTAGGTTTTTATTTTCATCACACACTTAGATCCTCTACAACTTAAATTACATTCTCTTCTATCTCTCACTATCGAATATGACCCATAACCAAACTCAACACATCCAATCTCTCCAACAACTTACTCATGCTTCTCAACCACACAATATCAATGCTACTCATTCATGTATAAGAAACTAGTATACTATAAAAAACATATGAGTACTAAATGATAAGAGTGCTTCTCACTCCAAAAACTAACACAAACCACATCACAACAACCATAACAAGAATTCCTTAAGCATTCACCACACAACAAGCAAGAGTATCCATCAAGACAACAATGTAACCATACCAGATTTTCTATGGAAGATCTAACTCCATAGAGTGCATATTTGGAACCTCCTTCATTCTTCAAGAGCCAGTCATCATTTCACACACAAGTATTCATAACTTCATCCACTATACAGACCCTACCTTCATTCATCCTGTGTATGTATGTTCCCTAGCTCACTGTAGCCCGTGTATACCTCATAATCTAGGGTTTCTGAACTTCCGAGAATTTTTTTGTAATGATCTTAGACTTTTCGAAACTTTGATGCATCCATGAGATCCTCCAGATCCTTTCTCTCTCAGAATATATATTCAGTACATTCTCAATGTTATTGGATAAATCGGTGAATGTGGACATAAACGGATCTCCCTAGATCCACCTGGATCTAGAACAAAAGAAGACAGGACATGACTCTTTCCCTAAGCTTTAATCACTGAGTTTACTATCCAACAAGAGATGAATGGAATACCTTTGAATATCAATTATATATATATATGTGTGTGTGTGTGTGTGTGTGTGTGTGTGTGTCCTTGCTCCGCTTCGGTGCTCTTGTGATATTGGATCTGCAATGAAACACAAACCAACCAATATGAAAAAAACAATAGTATATTCAATGAAAACTTATGCATGTGATGAAGGAGTCATGTAATAAAATGAGAATGATTTTATGGGAAAGAAACATGCCACTGTATTATATTAACAACCAAACAACCTTGATGTTGCAAGGTTCCCTTTCAGTGGCCCTTTGCTCCAACACACACACTTGCTCCAAAATTGCATGAAGAAGAACCACAATAACTTGATGGACAAATGAATACCTAAAGAATCAATAGAGATATAATCCTTCACAAAATTCTTAGCCTATTCCTTCATAAATTCCTTAATTGATATTGCTTTCTCTTGCTTAACCTTTTCCATGACAAACCCATCATTATATAGGAGAAGGAGAGCTGGTTAAAGAGATTAGGATGGTCCCACCAAATCAAAGAAGCCAGTAGGATCCCAACCATACGAATGCCACCTCATATTATAGAAGATTCTCTTCTAGAACCTTCGTGAACTTCATCCTTTCATTAGTCTTCAAATGTCGTTGTACCCTGTCTATAAAGTAGCCTACAGAAAATACGCAATCCAAGTTTAGGACAGCCTATGGAAATCAGGCATTTCCGCACTATGTCTTATGTCTAGCCTACAACGTCCTTCTAAAAACAAGTTTTGTAGAGGAGGAAACCAATCACTTTTCTCATGAGAAAGATCTGTTTGGGATCCTGAACACATAATTGTATAAACATCACCAGGGTGACCAAAATAATATGTAATAGAATTTCCCCCAAAGTATGTGGCTGGAACTCATGACAACTGAAATACTTTGTAAAATGCATGTGTGTGTTAGGAACAAGGAGTGCACCAATCGGGAACCTACAAACAACCAAGAATCTGTGGAGTATTATACCATTTCTAAGGTAGGAATTCCCATGCTCAGACTACAAGTGATTTAAATCATGAAGGTAAGTCATGGCCACCAATCATACATCGTGGAACCATGTCATCAAGATTCTACATAGCCACCAGGAACACGGTGTGGATCTATGTTCTAGAAAACTCAAAATTGGACATATCCACGAGACATACAAAGTGGATATATGTTTCAATACAGATCATAAATACTCCATCGCAACCTAGACCAAAATGGTGAGATATAGGGTCTTCAATCCCATCGTCCGTAAGTATGAATCTAGCCATGCGATTATAGGTGCTGAAGTCGAACATGGTAGAAACCACTTGATTATCGGTCATTGATGAAAACCATTAACAAGTGCGAGGGAAATCACCATTGATGTCAATGAATCCCAAGGTACCTCAGTAAAATACATCGAATGTAAATAAATGGGCTTAATTCAAACACTCAATAGAATCTTTCGATTAGGGACCAATGATGTGAATCCACTATCGAAAGTGAAGAAACCTGCCATTGAGGCATGCAAGCTCTAAGGTACTAAATTATTTCTAAGTCTTGTTCTCGGATGATGAGTTGAATTCGATAGGAAAATACTCGTCACAGGAGGGCCTTGATGTATCCCCCATCAATGACATGAAATAAGTAACATATTTAGGGTAGATCAAATTATGAAAATGATTTGAAACTGACACAGGGAAGGCCGACATGGTAGGAATTGATAATTGCAGATGGCCTACTAGATAGAGGGATTGTTTGGACTTCTCTTTAACATATGAATGACACAAAAATGGTCTTGGAAACATTGACTCAATGTGTTATAACCCTAATTTGCACCAAACATGCATACCTAGAAGTAGGCCATCTTACTTACTATTTTTGTCAAGCCAATACTGAATAGCTCTTCTTAAAAACCAATTTTTTGAAGATGTATGCACCCTGCATTACACATTCCCACATATGTACACTAGCTTCACCATTACTACCCACATACGTACTCTATTTGTACCATTACAACCCGCGTATACCCATAAAAGTTGCAAAAAAAAAAAAGTTTCAAGGGAATACGGGCTTTTGGGTAGTTTCCTAACCAATTGAAAGCCCATAGCCCATCACCCAACCGAATAACTATTTTTTTGGCATATAAAACAATGTGTTGGGGTCCCATTCTGAGGAGAAGCATGAAAGAAGTGAAACTCTTCCCATTTCATAATCCCCCCTTGCCCCAAGAATTTGCAGCCACAATGTGAGTTTGAGACAAAATTCCCCATACTTGCCCTTTTTCCTCCTCCATAAACCTATGCCTATTCTCTAGAGAGAAGAGTGAGAGAGGAAGCATACATGGAATAAGTTGGATCTTGGTGAATACGATCCCAGGACCGGGTTCAAGGAGCAGTCGTCGATCTCATTTTGTAGTGACATTCTGAGATTAACATAAAGAAGTACTTTTGTCGTCCTGCCATATGATGTGTTTAATATGTATGATTGATTTACATTTTGTTATGACATCTAACCCATTAATCCATATATAGAATGGTTTTTCACAGTTTCTTGTTTGTCTTTTGGTGAATGCAGGTCATCCGTGGGAGGATATTTTAATTCGAGGAGTGACCAAACGGATTGGGATCGACACCGGACACAGAGTTCAAGGTAAGACTATCGGATCCCTATACTTTGTACTTTATATATGAATGTGGGGTGTTGTCGGGATAGTGGTTAAAAGTAGGAGACTTTAGACGGTTATCTCGGCCTACACTTTAGAACCCTAGTGTAGTGCGTAGCGGGGTTTTACCACTATAGCAAAATTGGCGACCATACTGGGGAGCCTATAGGGTTTTTACGAGATTTCTGTTTTTGGGTATTTTTAATTGGCTTATTTACTATTTTTTGAGTTTCTGTAAGTTTCAGTGTCTTTAAGGGATTTTAGTCTTCCATACCAGTACTCCCTTCTTGTGCTTGACTGTTAATTTTTCTTTTTAAGAGAAGTCACATAGGTGTACATGACCTGCAGTGGGCATGCACACGTACATATGCACCCTATCTTTGGACAACCCGCGTACATACGCAGGCTACTGAAGTATCAGTTGTGTGCCTGTGTCAGGAAAATCATTTTAAAGAAGAGGCAGTCATCCTCTTCCCTATGAAGCCATTTTTCTCAAGGGTTTTATTGATTTATCCTTGGTCTCTGTTTCGTATAGTCTTTGGCCTAGGTTTGATAGTAGTTAGCTTTTTCTTTATCAATATTTCTTGTGTTTTCTTGATTAGGGTTTGAGACAAGTTTTTTGAGTTTTTCTGATTAACTTGTTTAGTATTGTCAGTAACTCTCTATGAGCCACCGTAGACCAGAAGTTGGTTTTTGGTCTCATCTTGTCTTCACTTTTCCCTTTTTACTTGATTTAGAAGAAAATAAAAGAATTCATTTTCAAGTTTCTCATTTTGGAGCATAATATATATATATATATATATATATATTTGAGTTTCTTGTTTGGTTAAGTAGTTAAGTTAGTTGTCTTTTTAGGAAGAAGAGTGCTTTCTTAAGTTCTTTACTGAATACTTAGGACTTTAAGTAGCTCACAGTAGAGGGAAATTCAGTTTTGAGTTTTTCTTTTAAAATATCTTAGAGATAAAATTTAGTTAGAAAAGTTAGTTAAAGAGTGTTCAATTTTCAAATCTTTGTTTATTGAAGAAGAATTAATTTTGTTTCCAACATTTTTTATTTTCTTTTGTCTCTTAACAAACACCATCAGTTTCATTTTCATTCCTTTGACTTCAGATAAACCATTTAAAATTAACACTTAATTAAAATTAATTAGACTTTGTGTTTGTAGGGTCCATTAACTAGATTAGGCTAGAGCCTTGATTTACATTGGAGATGAAACTCTTCAAGGCTATAAAACAAAGAGTCTATGCAAGGGAGTGAAAAAGTCGAGTAACGTCGAGTGAAGAAAGGTAGCGAAGATAACCCCTCCAAATCTAGACCAATCGTAGTAGAGGAACACATATAGAGGACTTGTCTTTGGATTATGTTAATTGCATTTACCATAGGGCTTTGTGGGTCTTGAATCTGTTCAAGGTCCTCAGTCGTGTTTCAGAACACTTTATTTCGATACCCTTCATAGGTTCTGGGCTTGATACCCTTCTCATTGTGGTCCACCCGATTGTCGATTGTACCCGCCTAGTAGTCGTTCCTAACTTGGCAACCTAGTTGCCTTTGATTTCAGGGACTTACACATGTGACTACGGGGGTATACCGCGGTACCTAGGGCAGACATTGGGGCACACTTTGTAGAGTATACCCGAAGGGTGATTCCATGTTCGAGTTGCACTTGCATCGGTAAGTTTCTCTACTGTTGGTTGTTGTAACTACTCTTCCAACTAGTAATAGTTGTTTGATTGCTGCATCTCATAGGAAATTTTTCTAGTGTGTGTTTTAGTCTTCAACGATAGAAATCATTAGTGTGTTGTTGATCCTCTCACAAAGTCGAATATCAAGAGCTCTAACGGTCGCGAAGGCTTTTGGTCCTACCACCGGTTAACTTGGAGCCACTACTGCCATCACGAAGGCAAAGATTTGACCAAGAAGGGTCATTTGAGGCAACTGGGCCACAGGAAGTTGTACTCGAGCCATCTCCGAGAGGAGAACGTTAGTTTCTGGAGGGAACAACTATTTCTGACCTTGGAGCGGAAGCTCTCAGTTCACATAACTCTTCGATCACTGAATTGTCGATGCCACTCCTGATATAGATTTTCCCTCCAAGGGTAACACATCACGAGAATCAGATAATCCTTCAAGCAGCAATGGAAGCAAATGTTGCTACTTTTTTAGGGAGTCCTCATACTCCCTCTACAACTGCCACAACTGGGGGCGTTCCTCCTCCTAACTCACCTTCGAAGGTTCGGTCCAATATCATCTCAACCACCTCTACCTCAGGTAGTGGTCTGATTCCATCCAGAGCAGTGATCACTACGCCATTTACGCAGAGTGCGACAAACCCTCTATTTTCATACGGGATGCCCAACATTGACACGAACTTGGTCCTCTCCTACTCCACTTTACAGAGTTTGGGTATGGGGGCAGGGATCTCGAATGCTCCTCTTGAAGGGTCCATGGGGGGCAACTCAACCCCTTATAATGTTTTCCCTTACGAAGGGGGTCATATACCTCCATTGTCTCCTTCACTTGGTGCTGCTTCTCAACAACCTGTCTAGCCGACCATGAACTACAACATGTCCGGAGGAGGTAGTCAAGGACCTTCTTCTAGTACCACACCGGTGGGTTCTTTGTCATTCTCTTCGTTCGACGCGTTTGGTAGCAACGTATTCTCGTCAGCTGCCATCTCGGCGAGGGGAAACCCTAGTTTTAGATCAAAAAATCTAGAAAAGGGTTCACACACTTCTCAAGGACCTTGGAATCCATGGTAGGGATCAGTTCCCTCATCAGGGATGGTGACAGGGGGCAAACCCTTCCATGGTAAATGGAACCCCAAGCAAGTCTCAGGAACTATGGTTGTTAGATCGGTAGGGGAAACCCTTTCCAGAATATTTGGAACACTTCGTCAGGAGAAATCCCTTCTCAACCCTCAACGTCCTACTATGAGAGTCATCTAATGACGTATCAATAAGAGAAACATCAGAATGTTGGCCTAGGCCATGGTTTTTACCAGAACCCAGGCTAGCAGCTTAACTTTTCCTCGCAACTTGGTGCCAGCCAAAACCCAGGCTCTTATCCTCCTATACATACTCAACAACCTAAGCTACCATTTCTGGAAACTTTGCATTTGCCAAACTTGTCAATATTATTGAATGACCCAATCTGTCACGATCCACGTTGGCCTGCCATGCCGACCAAGTTACCCTCAGACATTCCAAAGTTCAAAGGCAAACCTAAAAAATATCCAGATGATCATGTGACCACTTTTCATCTATAGTGCTCATCCCATTATTTGAGGGATGACTCCGTTCAGCTGGTACTGTTTCAACGCACTCAAGATAATATACTTTTGGTGAATTGGCTATGGTTTTCTTAAACCATTTTCAATTCCCTGTGAGATATGATGTCGTCATATAATTTCTAGCCAACTTTGAGCAGACAAAGGCTGACCATATATTTGATCACATCTGAGAATGGCGGCGTCGAAAGAGTTTGATTAAAGTACCATTTCCACCAAAATTCCTGTTGGAATGGTTCCTTAAGTATTTGGTACCCCAGTTATCCAAAGACGTAGCAATGTCGGGGGTCTTTTCGAAGGAAGAAGCGATAATGAGAGCTCAACAACTAGAGCTTATTTACTCTCAATCTGGTTTGCTTTACAAAGTTTTTTCCTATGCGCCATGGTCTATTCTTGATAAGACTAGACATAAGTCTGGACGACATGCTGATGACATTGTTGGTTTAGCACAAGAAAAGCCCATTGATCTGCTGTCAAACCAATTGCAACAATTTTTAATACAGTAGACAGTGGCCATCCCAACTCCTAGTTCCACTGCTCCCCCTACTTAGACATCAAATGTACATGACATGAAATCGACAAACCCAAATTCCAGCCAACAGGCCGAAGGGAAGAAAAAGCAATGAAAGAAGGGTAAGGGGGATAAGAAACCCATCAATAACGCTGGTGGGGGAAACACAGAGAGAAAGAAGTCAAAGTATCCCTGCAACCTCTGCATGGAATACCACCCAACTCTTCTGTGCCCTCGATTTGTGGATGCCCAAAAGTTATTGGCGCAGCAGGATCCTACAATGTTAACGAACTGATTTCTACATGGGAAAAATTTAACTCAAGCCTCCGTGAATGTTTATGGGGGTAGTCAGGGACCCCCTTTGTCATATAGCAATCACTCGACTTCAAACGTCTATATGTTGAAAGGTGAAGCCCACATAGCTACTAGGGCACATGATTACGGAATGCCAAGTACTGTCAAAAAGGAAAAAGAAGCTGAAAACTCATCTCTTCCTCTCCAGATCGAAAGAACGATGAGTGAAACAATGACACACATCCTAAAAGGGTCATTCAAGAAATATTCACATAATCCAAACATAAGGGATTCCTAGAACTACTCTGTGGTGGAGGATTTGTCACAAACGTCGTGCACAATGTCTTCTTTGGAGGTCCTCCAAAGCTTCCCTTCGCAGAGAAAGGCTCCGTTGTCTGCCTTGGGATCTACTGAGACATGTAATCTAGGAAATATCATGCTTGATACAACCGACTTAAAACCTCATCTCCCATACCATGTCGCATTTCAGATAGTAGTGGATCACCCCACGAAATCATTTACCTGGAATATTTTCTATACGATGGTTGATGAGGGTGCATCGACATGCATGATGTCACTGGCATGTTGGAAGGCCATTGGCCAACCCATTCTATATCCTTCACCTACTCTTCCCACAACTTTCGATGGTCATTCTTTCAGACCACATGGAATCATTCCTTCTTTCCCCGTGCAGTTAGGAGGGAATACGATGTGCGTCAAAGTTGAAGTGGTCAATGCGTCTCTCGACTACAACCTTCATTTAGGAAGGAGTTGGACATATTCCATGCATGTGGTGGTCGCCATATTTTTTTGGGTCTTGTTGTTTCCACATGAGGGTCGAATCGTGACCATTGATCAATTGTCTTTCTCCAGACCTCACCCTTCATCGGGGGCATCCATGGTCCCGATGATTGATAACCTGAAACCTAACATTGTCAATGTGGAGGTTGGTTTGTGGCCACATCTCATGGGTACTTTTGATTACCTACCTCCTTTCGGTGATGTCAAAATGATATCGGCTATCCCCGACTAGCCTGAGGCTGAAATATTCAGTGTCGTTGTTCTGTACGACTTACATTAATGATTCGTGGATTCTTCCTTCCCCATCAGCAATGATGGAAGAGACAGGGCCCCATGGCATGTCCATGCCCTTGTCTGTGGCAGAAGTTTTATACTCTATAGTCCAACAAGCTTCAGTTGGCCATTATCCGACTACTGCACCGGAGTCAGATCCAGTTCTCGAGCCTGCCTGGGCTCAAGGTTCCCTTGCCACTATCGATTCCTTAGACTTGGTATTTCCCTTTGATGAGGAAATTTTAGAGGCATTGACTAATCTTAACAAACCCTAGGATGACCTCCATCATAGATCATAATTCCTCCCATAGTTAGGAAGAATAGAGGCAGGAGAGTTTGTGTTGACTATGACTAGAGATAGATCTTTTCCTATTAATCCTCTAGCTACGCATGCAGTTTATGCTAAGGATAATATGGAAACCATCACTAAAACAATACCTATTGATGTCTCTAGAACCCCTCGCGTCATGGAGAATGTCTTCATCGGATCAGACTGTTCCCCCAAGGAGATTCAAATCTATACATATTTATTTAAAAAACTCCGCGACACTTTTTCCTGGTCTTACGAGGAAATGTCAGGCATTGATATAAGAATCATTGAACATGAAATCATGACTTACCCTAATGCCAAGCCGATCCGACAGAAGCTTCGTCCGGTTAATCCTTAGAAAGAAACAAATATTAAGGATGAACTAGAGAAACTACTCAAAGCTGGTTTCATCTACCCCGTCAGATTGACTCCATGGGTGTCGAATGTCATTCCAGTCAACAAAAAGAAGGGTAAAATTCACGTATGTAAACACTTCCATGATTTGAACAAGGCCAATCCAAACGATAATTTCCCCACTCCATTTATTGACCAGATTGTTGATGAATGCGCAGGGTGCGAGGTATTTTATTTCATGGATGGTTTCTCAGGATAGAACCAGATACAGATCAAACCCGAGGACCAACATAAAATAACTTTTATCTGTCTGTGGGGTACATTTTATTATCACAAGATGCCTTTTCACGTGAAGAATTCTTGAGACACTTTTCAACGGGCCATTTCCTTTACTTTCCACGATATCAAACACCTAGTCGAGGCTCACATGGATGATTTAGTGTCACGATCTCGCAAGAGAGTTGATCATCCCACACACCTTCGGCTTATCTTTGAGCTATGTCTCTATTATCGGATTCACTTGAATCTAAAAAAATGCAGTTTTTGCATGATGTGGGGTCGTTTGTTAGGTTTCATAGTTTTGAAAATAGGGATCATGGTCGATCCTTTAAAGGTTGATGCGATAGTTCAGTTTTCACCCCCGTGCACAGTCTGTCAGCTTCAGAGTTTACAGGGAAAAGAGAAATTTTTACGACATTTCATCGCAAACTATGCTGAGATCACAAAATGGTTCATGTGTTTACTAAAGAAGGATGTTCCTTTCCATTGGGGCAAAGTCGCTCAACGCTCTTTCGAAGTGTTGAAACTTGCCCTCACGTCTACCCCCCGGCTTTGGCCACCCAATTATAATAAATATTTCTTATTGTATTTGGCTACTGCAGAGTCAACCATCAGCATGGTCTTGGTTCAAGAAGATGATTTTATTGAAGAGAACGTGATTTATTACCTGAGATGAGGCCTGTTTGGACCAAAAATCAACTACTCCCATGTTCAGAAACTTGCATTGGTAGTAGTTCATACTATCCAACGGTTCCGTCATTATATCATGTTTCGCAAGACCACCGCCATTGTCATTGTGAATCCATTCCATTATGAGTTGACACAATGTGTAATCGACGGAAATATCAGCAGATGGATAGTTATCCTCCAGTAATTTGACTTGGATTTTGTTTCGGCGAAATCCAAAAATTCGTTGGTCTTTGCATAACTCATCTCAGAACTTCTGGTTGATTCAGGTGATGTTATACTAGAAGATTCTCCTATTAAAGGAGATATTTTTTTTATCGCATCTTTGTATCCATGGCATGGTGATATACTAGTCTATATCCATACTTTGAAGTGCCCTACTTCTGGTTCTCATGACGAGTGTCTATGTATATTCCATCAATAAAAAAACTATCTTATTCTCGAAGACACTTTGTATCATCGAGGTATAGATTGAGTCCTTTGACGATGTCTTACCCATGAAGAAGAATAACTTGTACTTAAGGACTGCCACACTGGAGAATGTGGTGGTCATTTGTCTGGGTTGGAAACAACCCAAATTATTATACAAGTCGATTACTATTGGCCAACGTTAATCAAATATTGCGTTGAATAAGTCAAGAAGTGCCACCCATGTTTCCCTTCATCACAATTGGCCCCTTCAGCAAGTGGGGGATTGATTATACTACATGCCACACCTCCTCAGCTAGGGGACATTGTTATATTATCATAACAGTAGACGACTTTACCAAGTGGGTCAAAGCTATGTTGATGTTCAAGGATGATGGAGAAACAACAACTCTCTTCTTGTTTAATCAGATAATAGAAAGGTTTGGCATCCTGAAGGATATTGTCACTGACCATGGCAGTCACTTTCAGAACAAAATGATGTATGAATTAACATCAAATATTGGGTTGAGGCAAGAAAACTCATCACTTTATTACCCATAATTCAATGGTCATGTGGAAGTTGTGAATAAGTTGCTTAAGACCATTCTAAAATGAACGATCAATTCTACCAAGTCAAATTGGCATTTGATGTTATACTCGACATTGTGGGCCTACCGAACGGATTTAAAGACTGCCACTGGTTCTCACCTTTTCAACTTGTTTATGGGTTGGAAGCAGTCTTACCTATAGAATGCCAGATCCCATCTCTTAAGTTGGCAGTACAGTTATTTCCAGACACTTCACCACTTGAGGAACACTTATTATATCTAGAGCAACTCGATGAGCAATGACATGATGTATCCTTGGCTAACAAGGATCACAAGCAAAGAGTCAAGTGTCAGTATGATCGGTTCGTTCATCCTCAAATTTTGTTTGAAGGTGACCTTGTCCTATTATATGACCAAGATAAGGATCCCCTGGGGGCAGGAAAGTTCAAGCCCATGTGGTTCAGACCATTCATTGTGAAGAATTTTTTAAAGAAGGGCGCTTATCGTCTAGTTTATTTTGAAGGGAACACTTTAGCGGAGATGAGAAATGGTCTCTATATCAAGAAGTATTACTCGTAGGTGGGTCACCTTGGGTGACTTCTTGTACATATGTATAGTTCTTATACATTTTTTAGTTTTTGTCTTTTTAGTTTTATGGATGTGTCGTTTTGATGTCATATTTTCACTGTGGCATATGTCAAGTGAATCGAATGTGTTCGTTGGATTTGCAGATGGTGCTAGCTGACACACTCAGAGGCTTTCTTCTACATCTTGGGTGATTTTCACACCTCAAGGCCAATTGTTATCTTTTGGAGGTATCTGTTTAGGGGATGCCACAAATAATGTCATCGAATACAGTGCAGTAATGAAGTTGCTTCGTGACACCTTCTCACATGGTATCTCTTAACTCTGGGTCTACCTAGATGCACAATTGGTTGTGTCCTAGTTAAATGGGGTTTACCGCATTTACAATCCTACTCTAGATCAACGATTCCTTAGTGTAAGTCTCTTAGAACATTGTTTTGATTACATTACATATATCCATGTTCCTAGGAGATTGAATCAAATGACAGATACTCTAGCTAATCAAGTATTAGATTGGCATATTGCACACATGTAAGGAAAAACACACACATACACATGCAAATACATTTGTAAATAAATGTAACCCATAATACATAAAAATATGTATATATATATCGAAAGTATCAGAGTACATAGGTTGGCGCAATCGCCTCAAAAAATAATGAGTTTGGTATATAACATGGGGCTTATGCCCTAAAAAATATACAAAGAGTGCCCCCAAAATTAAAAAAGGTCCACCCTAAGCTAAGAACGAGGCCGGTTGGCCCTGCCATAGTGGACTACAACATTTTCCAAACACCGAAATAGCTGGAACCAAGTCCATGGAACCCCAAAAACATGAGGTTGCATAGATGGCGGTAGATCCTCGATCTCGGCCATAGGCACAGTATGAGTGAGTGTGGATAGGTTCTGCTCCAGTCATCTCAAAAATCTCTCAGTCTCTCTGGTTGGAGGTACACCCGCTGCTGCTGTTGGTCCGGCAGCTACTGCTGCTGCCTTTGGTCGTGGACGATGCCTGCTCCATGCAAAATCAGCTAGATGCATTGGTCCCACATCTGGATGTAACAGATACATAGTTTTCAGGTGCTCTGGTACACATAAAAATTTATATATATTAAAGAAATAAAAAATTGAAAAACTTTTAAAGAAAAATGTACCTAACTCTCCTCGCTCCGCTCCGGGAGGTACGGGCATGTCAGGATATTTGGAGAAGTTGATCTCGACATAGGGTTAGTCCTCTATAGATGGAATATGTCGAGACCACTAGTCAAAAAATGTATCATAGAAGGCCTCGATGGTCCTCCCTCCCCCCTGTCATGGCAACAAATCTACCCACCTGCACACTGTTGGGAGGGAGGCCACGTGCCCCCATATAGTCTCTCAAGGAGTAAGACCGGGTACCCTCTCGAAGAAGAAAGAGAAAAGAACAGTCATGAACCCAAAGTTCTTGTTGTTCCTCCCATGACACTCTATGAGATGTCTCTTCATGCACTCTATCATGGTTTTAATCCAATCGAACACTCATGCATTTAAGCACTGCACTACGCAATGCATATGCACCTGGGAGGCCTAATGTAAAGCCTTAGATCCAGTGATCCGCCCAATAAGTAAAAATATCACTTTTAGTGATAGGTTGGTGATTTTGTGGATCAACACCTGGGAACCCACTTTATCTATTCCGACCTCAAAGTGTAGTTCGATCAACTTGGAAATGTTGTGAGGCCTAGAAGGAAAAGCACGAAGGTTGACTGGTTCCTCTCTCCTCGAGAGGCCAGTCAGAAAGTAAATATCTTTAGTCGTTGGAGTCAACGACTGTCCCTCGAGCATGAAAGCCTCTGCATCTAGGTTCCAGTAATCCACCAAGGCATTCAACAACCTGGGTTGTGCCCGCATGAGTGGACACTGAAAGAATTTCCACAACCTGCATTGTTTTAAAGTGGCGACAATAGCAGGGTCTTCCTCAACCATTGAATCAAAGTCCTCATGCTCTCTCTCTCTACAATGGACATACATCCTACAAAATGACAAGTTCAAAGGAGAGTCAAATGATGCATTTTCAAAATTTTCATATTTTGGAGGATGTACGTGAGTTGTATTTTGGACAATCACGTATGTACGCGGGCTGAATTTTCACTACCTGCGTGCATACACGAGTTGTTCTTGGATAGCCCGCGTACATGTAGAGCCGACCTTTTTAAAGGTGTGTGCCCCTCCAAAAAACAAAAAGAAATGACAAAGGGAAAATTGGGAATGCAAGAGGGAATAGATTGTACTTACTTGGTCCAAGGGGAAGTTTGTTTCGTCCATTGAAGCTCCTAGAATCAACTTCTTTCAAAAAGGGGTGTTTTTAGATTTTTGGTCAATTCTCAATTTTTAATGGTGATAATGATCTTTTTGTCATTTTTTTACCCCCGTTGTCATTTTTTTTGGCTTGAAAATTATGTAACGTGTTTCTTAAGTTTCTCATTGGATGTTACGATACACTTTACTTTTGGTTCGGAGAAATTTTTGGGAGTTAGGGCACTTTTATGGTCCTTTGGTGAAAAGTCATTTTTTCCAACTTTATGCATTTAAGTTAGGATTCCACCTCCACTTGTTGCACCTCATTGTCTTTTTCTCTTTACCATAGGATCAACCCCACTGAATTGTGACACAAAACCGTCATTGCTTCTCTAGAAGTGTTGTAATTTAGTGGTAGAGCCTACCCTCACATGGATGCCCTAGGTAGATCCTGGTTGCATTTTTGTGTCCATGTCATCGCTAATGAATTTAGGCTCGGTAGTCCTCTTAGTCTTGTCTTTATTACAAGTTTGAGCCTTCACATGTGTGATATATTTTCACTCTTGGCCTAACCCTCAGGACTCCAAAAAACAAAAAACAAACGGGTCTTCTTTGAATCCCTTTTCAGACCCTCTAAACATGAAAAGATTGTCGAGTGATCTTTTTTCCCTTCACGCTCGCCAAACTAAAATTTGAAGGAATGTATGTCCAGTGGTAGTTTACCCATTTTTCGGTCTGGATGGTCAATTGTACAAAAAATGGTATAATGTAGGAACTTCGGTTCACTAGAAGAGTATTCTCAGGTATACGTTTAACCCTTTTTCGGGCATGAGGGACTAAATTTACGAAAAAGAGACCCCCACGGAGTCCATAGTTAATCTCTTTTCAGACTCCCTAAAAGTGAAAATAATGTCGAGTGAGCTTGTTTCTTCACACTCGTTAAAGTGGTCCAGAAAAACATCCATTACGGAGTCCATAGTTAAGATTTTTACAGACTCCTTAAAATTGAAAAGATCGTCGAGTGACCCTGTTCTTTCACACTCATTAATTGGTTTAGAAAAACATCTACTAGCATGTTTTTACCCCTTTTTTCGGCTTGCATATTAAGGAGGAAAAAGGTACATGTCAGAATATTCATCTCGTCGAGAGAGTTCTCCTCAGTAAATTTCACCTTTTTCGGGCTAAGGAGACTAAATCTAGAGAAAGGAAGCGAGTCCATAGTTAAGCTATTTTCAGACTCCTTAAAATTGAAAATATTGCTGAGTGATCTTGTCTTTATCACACTTGTTAAAATGGTTTTGAATAGACGTCTTTTAGGTGATAATTTATCCCTTTTTCGAACAGACTAGAGTATATTCGAAAACCGTACCCCAGTGGAGTCTTCTTTTGTGCTTTTTTAGACTCGTTAAAAATGAAAAACCATTGATCTTACCTTCTCTGGTCTCATTTAAAATTACATTGAAGGATGTTATCATTGTGTCCTATTAATCACATTTTCATTCCTATGTCTTTTTCATAAAGCTAAATCCATGTGGCTCTAAATTGAACCTTTGAAGCATGCCTTATACGCAAGCCTTGTATCATTTTGCCTCTGCAACTTGACACCTTGACCCATCGAGGAATTTTCCAGAGTGTCCTTTTCCTGTACATGTTTCCTTGCTCCGAGCATCTTTTTGTTCCTTACACTTGGAACTATTATGTTTGTGACACTCATTCCTCCTTTGTAATGTAGCATTCTTCAATTCTTTTTCAAGCTTTCAAAATATTAAAAAAGACAAAAAAATGAAATATACCCAAAAAGAGGATGGGAAAAGTATTTTCTTTGTATGGCATCACAATGAGTCACCCATGGAAAAATCACATCCTTCCATTTGTTTGTCAAGATCTGGGATTTAATATGACCTTAGGGAGTTGTTCTCGTAACATAGAGCCATGTCCTCCTCCATTTGGTTATTCTTCCAAACATATGGAGAGTTTGTGTTGCCTCCTACATCATGAACTTATGTCAATGCCATGTTGCCTATCTCATCTTTCATCATGCTATTTTCCAAGGGAATTTTTACTCAACTTGAGTCGTCCCTTCTGCATTTTCTCTCTTGTCCTCATTCCCAGCCATCCTGAAAGTTCAATCAAAGTCTTTGGTCAAAATCAATGAAGTTGTCTCCCTGATCATCGAGATCCTCTTGTATATTCCCCGACGAGCTATCGAATACCTCTAGGTAGTGAAGATGTACACTCATATTACACTCCTACCCAAGTTTAGAATATATTGAATTTGTTTCTTGAGCTCTGAAGACATCATCTCCAGCCATCAGGCGTCGTTTTCTTCTTGAAGATGGATATTATTCATGTATATATTTTGATTTTGAGATGTAGATCCGTTGTGTGTTGTTCATGGCTACACTTTATATAGTTATATGACATGTATCTGTAGTGTATTTGATTGGAATCCATGATTTAATCGATCCTGAGCATGGGTATTCCCACCTCGGTGAGACAATTATTATTTTGCAGATGGAACCTCTCGAACTCTGGTCTTGGGCTCACTCACTTCGTACGTTGGTAAATATTTGTAATGTATTTCAGCCATCAGATGCTCTTCTGACCTCACACATTAGGAGGAATCTGTTATAACCCTAATTTTCACCAAACATGCATACCTAGCAGTAGGCCATCTTACTTACTATTTTTGTCAAGCAATTACTGAATAACTCTTCTTAAAAACCAAATTTGTGAAAATGTACGCACCCTGCACCACTACTGCCTGCATATTTATGCTATGTTGACCATTATTGCCTATGTACATATGCTAGTTGCACCATTAAAACCTGCATATACCCATAAAAGTTGCAAAAAATAAAAAGTTGCAAGGGAATACAGGCTTTTGGTTAGTTTTCTAACCAATTGACCGCTCATAGCCCATCACCCAACCGAATAACTATATTTTTGGCATATAAAATAAGGTTTTTGGGTCCCATTCTAAGGAGAATAATGAAAGCATTGAAACTCTGCCCATTTCCTAATCCCCCCTTGCCCCAATAATTTGCAGCCACGTTGTGAGTTCGAGCTAGAATTCCCCATTCTTGCCCTTTTTCCTCTTCCATAAACCTATGCCTATTCTCTAGAGAGAAGTGTGAGAGAAGAAGGATATGTGGAAGCAGTTGGAGCTTGGTGAAGAGGACCCTAGGACTAGGTTCAAGGAGTAGTCATCGATTTCTTTTTGTAAGTGACATTATAAGATTAATATAAAGAAGTAGTTTTGTCGTCCCGCCATATGATGTATTTAATTTGTATGATTGATTTACATTTTGTTATGACATCTAACCCATTAATCCATATACAAATTGCTTGTTCACAGTTTCTTGTTTGTCTTGTGGTGAATGTAGGTCAGCCTTGGGAGTATATTTGCAGTCGAGGAACGACCAAATGCATTGGTATAGACACCAGACGCAGAGTTCAAGGTAAGACTACCAAATCCCTATACTTTGTACTTTATATATGAATGTGGGTTATTGTCGGGAGAGTGGTTAAAAGTAGGAGACTTTAGATAGTTAGCTATGTCTTCACTTTAGAACCCTAATGTAGTCTGTAGGGGGGTTTTCCCACTATAGAACAAGGATGACATAATATACGAACTAGCGGAAGGCCAAACGAGAGACAAATGGATTTCCCAACCCAGATCTAATGGCGAAGGGGGGTGTCATGTTCAAGAGCAACTATTACTGCCACTAACACAAATATAGAGACACATTTCTTTCCCAAAATTCCCCCCACCATTTCTAGCGAGTACCTCTTTGTTTTTATGCAAGCTTGAGGAGGATAACATATGCTTTTTTATGTAAGATCATCCTTCGGACTAGTCCCTTGGATTATGTTTAATGAACCCTAAGAAAGAGCGGTTTGGTTCCATATATTTCTTTCGATGTTTGTTTAACGAGTCCAAAGAGAGAAAACTCGAGGGTTTTTCATGTTTAGAGAGTCTAAATAACACTTAAAGAGGACTCTCTCAGTTCCTTTTTCGTAAATTAGTTCCATGGCACCGAAAAAGTGATAACCTACTTCCCATCGAACGTTTTCTTCAAATACCTTTACGAGCGTGAAAAGAACAAGGTCGCTTGGCAATCTTTTCATTCTTTACGGAGTGTGAAAAGAGCTTAAAGGATACTCCATAAGTTTTGTTTTTCATGTTACCACGACAAGTAGGAAAACTCGAAAAAAGTATACTCAGTTACATTCTCATTTATTTACAAGCACGGGAATGAACAAAGACTGAGATCGAGGTTTTTTCTGAAAAACCTAAAAAGTATTTATACATGTGACAAACGTAAAAAACAAATTAAGAAAAGTATATGTATTTCATCGTTCAGGGTCCAAGATCATTCATCTGCGGAAAAATTACAACACTCACAATACCATAAGAACATTATGTTTTTAGATAAAATGAATAAAATAATATAAAATATCAATGAAAAAGTAAAAAGTGAATAAGTATAGGTGAAAACTCTTTTTTACCATTCCATTGTCATTTTACCCAAAACTTGTCCAAAAAACCCTTTTTCACCTCAAACTTCCTCTGTCGATTGCGGGAGTCATGAGAAACCATTTAACGAATGGATTCTGCTAAAGAGGTAATCTTCCTGTCCTCTTTTTTTTCCATGGATTAATTTTTTTTTTCACTGGTTAAAAAAATAGTTTTTGAGTTGTAATTTAGGTTAGTAGGTGTGCATCGGGGCCACCACAGGTGGTGTATATTGGGCCCTGTGGATTCCACAGGCGGCCTTTGGTTCACCTACAGAGGTTTCTCACTGCGTATAAAACTTCACTTGCGACGGGTGAACCTCAAAATTTCTTTATGTGCGTTCAACCAATAAAAAGTTCCAAAGAAGTGAAATAAATATGTTGACTTCTCCCTATTGTTCCGATGTAGGTTTTTGACTGTCAAAATGTTGGAGAGGAGGGAGAGGGAACATGAGGAGGATTACTACATCAACGAGAATGACCCAGGAACAGTTAATGCCCTCCGACAATGCGGGCTCCTGAAGGTCTTCAAGATCCAGGGTATGAGGGCCCAACTAAGGTTGCTTGAGTACTTAGTCCGCATGTGGGATGTGGATCAATAGGTTTTTCATGTGGGAGCCCACACACTCTCTCTAGATATCGAGGATATCTATTTTTTGATGGGATTATCACACTATGGAGCCCATGTGACATTGACAGGTGATAGAGGTGTCGGTTTATCGATGAGTGAGTATGTTTGTCGGTGTTGTGATTTTGAGGCTCAGAGACAAAAGGGAAAATTTTCCATTAGGGGTGTCCGAGATTTACCCCTACAGACTATCATGTTCACTATCTCACGTATGGTAGGGAATGTATCTCCTCACATGGCCCTCCAAGGTTACTTCCAATATGAAGTGGAGTGCATGGAGCCCTGGGTATTTAACTGGTGTGACGGGGTTCTTCACAGTATGAAGAAACATCTGACAAAGTGAAATAAAGGTGACTTGAAAAAATTCAGGTAGAGATCCATTTTAGTGTCCTTCTTCCTTGAGAGGGTTCCACACTTGCACTTACAGGTAGAGTGGGGCCTGTCGGCTCCACGGGACCAAAGGATGAAAAGATGGTGTGACCTCATGGCTTGGCACGTGGTGGTCCTACATTTCATAAAAACATAAAAAAAAAATTCATATTTCATTAAAAACATAAAAAAAACATTTCATATTTCAAAAATTTACAAAAACATTATAAAAACAAACAATTTGCTTCTTACCTAAGTTTCCCCATTGAGAACCATTAGGTAGAACCAAATCTAGGTCACCTCTGAATTCCAAACTGGCATACGCATAATCATCTCCCATCAATAGTTGAAGCCTCAACCAATCAAAATCGACCTTCCTAATCATTTATTGGTTGAATGGTTCACCAAATCATTCGTAAATAAAATCTTCCAAGAATCACCAGTGGAGTTGCCAATTTTGTTATTGGATAAATCGGTGAATGTAGACATAAACTGATCTCCATATATCCACCTGTATCTATAACAGAACAAGACAAGACATGACACTTTCCCTAATCTTTAATCATTGAGTTTACTATCCAGCAAGAGATGAATGACATACCTTTGAATATCACTTCCTTATATTTTTGTTCTCCTTGCTCTGCTTCGATTCACTTGTGATATTGGATCTACAATGAAACACAAATCAACCAAAGTGAAAGAAACAATAATATATTCAATGAAAACTTACACATGTGATCAAGGAGTCATGTAATAAAATGAGAATCATTTTATGGGAAAGAAACATGACACTATATTATATTAAGTAAAAGTGGAAGATACAACCAAACAACCTTGATGTTGCAAGGTTCCCTTTCGGTGGCCCTTTGCTCCAACACACACACTTGCTCCAAACTTGCACGAAGAAGATCCACAATAACTTGATGGATAGATGAAAACCTCAAGCATCAATAGAGAAAGAAT
>ML850107.1:15542-40449 GCA_009831015.1 Picea engelmannii
GAAAGAAGTTAGAGCTTAGAGAAATAATGAATCTACCAATGAAGATGATGATGAATACACATCAGAGCAAGAATTATTCTGAGCCATCCGGCTTAGGGAATCCCATGTAATATGAATATTAGATATGGGGAGTATATGCGATAGCTATGACAGACCAAATAACCATCCTTCGAGCATATTGCAGATTTTAAGAAGACAAATTCAGAGTAGTCAGTTAGAAGAAGCACAGTTTGATATATTAATCAAGACTTCATGATAGTATAGTAATAAATAGGTCAACATTATGGACAGTTGCGTAAGTAGAGTCTTGGACAATATGGACAGAGATAGATTCTTAAGAACACTTGGAAGGTTTGGAAATATATATAACAGTAGACGAGAGCATGGATTCATAGATTGGTTCAGAGAGTGGTTCGTAGACAAAGGAAAATTATCATAATGGATGATAATTACACATGAAATGGCTCGAACAATGCCAATGGATTCCAAACTAACAAATATTTTTTGGACACATGCAGTGCATACATCAGTTCACATTCAAAACATAGTATTTCTTAGAAACAACAATGACAAAACTCCCTACGAACTATGGAAAGGAAGTGCATACAACAACCGCTACATCAAGGTAACTCAAGGTAATATTTTATTAATTGAAATTTATGTTGATGATATTGTTTTGGAAGTACTAATGACAGGTTAAGCCAGAAATTTGCAAAGGATATGCATAATGAATTTGAAATGTCATTACTTGGAGAACTATCCTTATTTTTGGGTCTTCAGATATGTCAAAGAAACCAAGGAATTTTTATTTTTCAAACTAAGTATATCATAGAAATTCTAAAGAGGTTCGGAATGGAAGATTTCAAACTAGTTACCACTCCTATGCAAACCAGTTGCAAGTTGAACAAAGATGATGATTCAAAGTCTACAAACTAGAGGAAATATACATCAATTACTATATGTGACAACATCCAGATCAAATGTAATGCAGGAAATTGGACATGTAGCACAATTTCAAGAAGCATCAAGGGAATCACCTGTATTAGCAGTGAAGAGGATTTTCAGATATCTCAAAGGAACAAAAGAGTTTGGATTATGGTATCCAAAAGGAAAGGATATATCACTTATTGCCTACATAGATGCAGATTGGGTAGGTTGCATTGATGACTGATGAAGCATCAGTGGAGAAGCATTTTACTTGGGTGAGTGTTTAGTATCTTGGATAAGCAAGAAACAATCATCAATATCCTTATCTACAGCCAAGGAAAATTATATTGCAGCAACAAAATGTTGTACACAAGTTCTATGGATGGAAAAACCTTTGACAGATATACATGTTGAGTATGATGAGCCCATTCCAATCTATTGTGATAATACAAGCACCATCAGTATCTCAAAGAACCTAGTGATGCTCTCCAAGATGAAGCACATTCCAATCAAGTATCACCTTCTATGGGAACAGGGTGCAAAGAAGAACATCAGAGTTGAATATGTGGGAACAAAAGAACAAGTGGCATACATATTTACAAAACCGCTTCCATGGGAAGCCCTTGAGTATCTTCGCCGGAGACTAGGAGTAATTTCTAATCCAAAATGAATTTTTTTGAATTCTTATCTTATATGTCTTATATGTACACGAGGAAGCACCATAAATAGGACAAAGGGGGAGATATTTATCAATTGAAAAGGTAAATGCTTGGAGAGAGAGCATAGAGGCATGTTTCCAAGGAGAGCGATTGTCACAAGGGAAGAATGAGAGATATTACTTCAGAGTGATACCCTTTGTCAAAGAGGGATATATTATTCATATGAAGGGAGAGAGATTAGTTTTGGATTTACACTCTGTGGAAAATAGGGTTCCTGGCTAGTCCTAAAACTAGTCTAAAACATGTGTTTCGGGTAAGAACCTCATAACCGCTTCATAACAGATCCAAATTAAGTAATACCAAATGTGTTGGTTAGAGTATAGTCTGTAATATTCTGTGTAAAATTTTCATATCCATACAACAAATATTATATGCAGGGCATGCTCTACAGGTTCGCTCTCTAGAATAAGATAGAATTCAACAAGGTATGCCATTTTTTTCTATAACTCATTTTATGAGAGGTTCCAACTAGTGACACATAGAGGAATTGCATACAAAAAACTAAAGAACATTGTGTACTATTTTCATATATTTATTCATTACAGGTACATAGTTATGATTATTTCAAGTTAGGGTTGTTGACTAATCTAAAACTAGCCATGTGAGACTAAAGAAAATTTTGATGAAAATGCTAGTCCCTTGTTGTTAAAGTTAAGGAAGGTTTGCAGGCATGTGATCATACACACCAGGTCTATTACAAAGTTACAAATAAGATTTGGATGATGAAATTGATGAGGGATTTTGGTTGAGGCACATGTTGGGTACATGGTTGAGACAAGTAGTTGATGAGTTGGCACATACATGAGGTGTATAGTTGATGATGTTGGTACATATTGATGAGTCATAGTTGATGAGTAGTTGATACATGATTGGTACATATTTGGTAAATGGTTGGAGGCACTTGTTATTAGTATTGTTGACACATGGTTTATGGATGATGTAACATATTTGTCTTGGTATATTATTAGAAGCACATATTGATCTTGGTGATGATTATGAGTTGTTGTGTTATGCTTGGTTGATGCACATCTTTGCGAGTTGTCTTGTTGTTTCATCTTGGTAATTATATATGATTTGGTTGTTGTGATAGGTTGTTTGGATAGGTTTTTGTGACAGGTTATTTGTACAGGTTGGTGCATGGTTGATGCACTTGTTTATGGTATAAGTTTATTACAAGTTGTTTGGTACAAGTTGGTTCATGGTTGATGCACTTGTTTATGGTACAAGTTGATTACAGGTTGTTTGGTACAGGTTGGTGCATGGTTGATGCACTTGTTTATGGTACATGTTGATTACAGGTTGAGGTACAGGTTGATGCATGGTTTAGGTTATTGGTACAGGTTGTTTGGTGCAGGTTGATTGGTACATGTTTACAATAGTGTATCTCACAGTGATAGTGTGACAATGGTTACATCATTATACTTATACACTAGGACAGTTGGACTGGGCAAGGACAGGTGGTTGTAATCACCTTTCAGTTGTAGCCAGAGAACGTAGGGGGTTGTAGCCTCCTTCTAGTTGTATCCAGATAATTGGGGAGTTAGAGCTTCCCTCAGGTTGTAGCGTAAGAAACTAGGAGTTTGGAGCTTCCTTCCAGTTGTAGCTGGAAAACAAAGGAAGTTGGTTCTTCCAATGAATGTAATTCTTCAAGACATATAATAAAAATCATTTCGTGGTTTTCTCCCTCTTTGGTTTTCCACGTAAAAACACTAGTGTGATTTGTATGTGTATGATTGTTCATTTGTTCATTGTTTATTTACTTTGAAAATATTGGATGATAATGCTACATTGATATAACACTTGAATTATATGGTTAAAAATGATTATATTTCTCTATTACTGATTCACCCCCCCTATCAATAATCCAACATTTATGTCTACTAGTTAACAATTGAAAATATCTTGATCACATTTAGGAGTATCATGGATAACATCCAAATGACATCTTGGTC
The DNA here is from genome assembly GCA_009831015.1 of Picea engelmannii. Taxonomy (NCBI): domain Eukaryota; kingdom Viridiplantae; phylum Streptophyta; class Pinopsida; order Pinales; family Pinaceae; genus Picea; species Picea engelmannii. The sequence goes on from ML850107.1 coordinate 19,141, forward strand.
ATGTATTTACACAACTCAAGTGATATTAGGAGTTTCACCTATTTTAAAAGGAAAAAAAAACAATATAAATAGCATATAATATATATAACATATACAAAATATATATAATAAATAACGACTCTCTCAACATTTAGTCACATCAACCCTCGACCCTACATGCAAACCGTGAAAACCTCGACAAAGACCCTTCCTGCAAACCATGAAACCCTCTACAGAGACCCTGCGTGCAAACCATGGAACCCTCGACAGAGAGTGAAAAAAGGAAACCCAATGACCCCACCAAAGAGCCATAGATATAGAGAGAGACAAGATCCATAGTGAGACGGAGAGAGATAATGACAGAGGATCCCACTTAGACCATCCAAATCAGTATTTTTTTCTCAACCTAAGCAATGTTTCTCACAATCTTTTTCTTCAATCAATAGGTTTAATCCAAACCTAAGTAAATGAATCGTAGTTTACCCAGGTTCGAATATGGTAAAAGGGTGTATGTGACTATTGCTCCCATATCAGACCGCAACATAGGGTTTTTTTTCACCTACAACCTTACAGTATATCTTACCTTGAAAATCATGAAACCATTGATGGTGAATCAACAGAGCAATTATTTTCTCACTCTGTGGATTGTTGAAGGGAAGTGCCAGATGTACCTCCTAAGTTTTTGCGCTTCCATATTTGGTTTTAATTTCCACTTCATTGTTCAAATTCAAGTAGATAATCCCAACATAACCTAGAAATTGTTTGGTGATAAATTGAGTTCTCCTACAGTTTCTTAACCCATTGTTGTTGACAATCAATGATTTCTATATAATTTTCAGATCTGAAATTAGTGAGAATATTGAGTAAGGTAGAGAATTTTTCCAAAGAACTTATGTCAATAAATAATTAAGGTTTTATTAATCCACATGAGAGATTTATGTCAGGAGGAAAGGGGGAATTCCACTTTATGTATCGATGAAGTCTAAAATTTTAAAAATTTTGTTGAAAAATATGTTCCTTAGAGCATCCCCTTGTTTGCAAATGATGTGATCCCTATCCTCCTTACTAGGAAAATTTTGATTCATTAATGCATCCAAATTCAAGGATTCAAGACTTTGGATAAGAGTAAATTGGCTCTCACCATGACATTTCATGATTTCCTCCTATGGTAAAGTTCTAACCCTAGGAAATATAAAAAAAACTATCCCCCTCACTTCATAAGGCTTCATCACTCCTTACCTCCCATTTCCATAGGACTTATTTTTGTGAGATGAAGATTGAATCTACTATTGAGATCTCTAGTGGATCTGTAGATTAATCTATTGGTTATTCCTCCTTTGTATCTCTAAGAAATACACTTAATATATATAAACATGTGTTTATTATACATATCAAGGTTATGAAACTTGAATTGTTGCATATTTACATTCACTACACTCAGTGCTTCTAGATTCAATGTGTAGTTACACAAATACATGAAGAGTTGATGTAATGTTTATATTGGAAACTCCATAAAGGTCATATACAATATTGCATGAATACATGGAAATATAAACCTTAGAGACACTTAGATTGGGAACATGCTTCACTTTTATTGATGAAACTAGATATAAATCTAACAAAAAGTTGTTTCTCACTAAGGATTTAATTTGAACAACTCGATAGTATTTTTTTAGGATGTGGGGATTTGGAGAGTACCCCAATTCAGAGGGTTTTGAGTGAAATCATAAGTTTCTAAGTCAGAGTGATCGAACATTCATGAATAATTAATATATACTTTTTTAAATCTACAATAACAATGTAGGTTCCTAATAAACACCAAAGTGTGTTTGAACCAACGTTTGCAAGATTATTAAAATCTCAAGCAAATGGCTCCCCTCTCCCATGTTGGTTGTGATGATTGACCACTAAAACACATAAGCCCAAATATATCATGATACCTATTCCAATGGATGTGTCCATATAGGTAGTGACCACCTACTAGGATAATTGTTGATTGGTTGTGTTTAGATTATGCTTGCTTGATTTCCCTTCCCTTAACTCCTCTATGAGGTTTGTGTCTATGCATACATTAAGAATATAATAATAAAAATAACAATAAGATGCACCTATCTCTTCGTGTCTTGGAATAAATTATACAATTATAAAATCTACTTCACTCTTAACCCACATTAGTAGTGAGGATTGGTACATGACTACATATAAACCCCAATATTCCATGATACTTATACCAATTAGGGCACCCACAAAGGTAGTGCATCCTATTAGCATAAAGTTTGATTGGTTGTGAGGTGATTATGCTTACTTTCTTTACCTTCTCTTTCCTCCTCTATGTGGCATGTGCATGTGTGAATAAATGTGGCATTTTGGAATATAATTTATTACTATAAAATGACTTCCTTCATATCTCACATTAATTATAAGGATTGGTCCATAACAAAATACTACAAGCCCCAATATTCCATGATCTTATGCCAACAAAGTATTCCCCTCTCTCTTTTGTGTGCACTTATGGCACCTTGTAAAGCTTACAAGGATTTGTATACACAAATATGCACTAAGGAGATGAATAAATGAACATGATAACTCGAATCTAACCTTGTCACCACTAGATGCATATTCATTTAGAGTAGTGTTTTTCCAATCTCATGGGGGTGTCCCTAGGGTTTGTGTATGTTGTTTTCTAATGAATAAAATATGAACATAAAACCAAAGTAAATCAACAAAATCACACTTCCCTCTACGAACTATAGAATAATGACCAAAAAGTGAAATAAAAAGTGAGATTTTTTTGTTGACCAAAATTCCAGTAGTGATCACATAAAAAAGTTGAAAAGAATATGCACCCTAAGTCAAAGTGAAACTCAAAGTAAGTGCATAGTTTTGACAAACGAGATCCCTATAGAATTATTAAACATGTAAAACAACCACACAAACTCAAAGAGATATAAACAAAGAATAAACGAATCCAATTGATATGTTAATGAAGAGGTAGATAAAAAACCATAGACTTCAATACACCACAAACTACCTTATTAATCTCTGGCATGCAATAGTGGAAGATGTCATTGAGTTTGGAATAGAAGAAGAATGGTGGTGATGAAATATTGTAACCTTTACAAAAGAATCCAATCTCTTGAATGAAGACTCGCCCATATCCTTTATAGATAACAAGAGAATACGAGAAGAATGAGAGAGAATGGTGCACTCTGCAGTAGGATAGAGAAGATATAGGGATGAAATATACCATATATGTGCAAACAATATGAAATTAAACTTTCATATGGAACAACCCTTCCTCATGGATATTTTTTCTAATTCTAATGATAGAATCTACTGGAAATACTCCCATTCATGATTGGAGTACTAAATTAGCATGCATGCAATAACCCCACAAATCAGCAAGCTAGGACAATTGTTTTAAGGTTCATTCCTATACAAGAAACTGACGTTTATACATGTTTCAACTATCATGCAAGTGTTAGAGATGTAGAATTTTACTAACTAAACCATCCTTTCTCTATTATTACTACTATTTTATAACAATATCTACAACAACCTGTTGGAAATAATTCCCCATAACACTCCTCCTTGCTTAAAAATGTTTGTTTTCCAATAATACAAAGAATGATTTGATATTGTATTTATGCCACTTGCATGAGGGAAATATTCTAGAAATACCCTTGTTAGACCGATCCTCTTCATATAATTATAAATATGATCACATAATTGATGGAAATATCTTATTCATCGTAAATAGTATTGTTTGCATGGTTGAATACAAAGTCTATCAATAATATTGTTCCTAAAGTGCATTATTATGAGAATACATGATTAAATAGTTAAGATCAATGGAATAAGTTGGAAATACTCTTATTAGGGCACTAATACTCCATGGATATAACTATTTTCTAATAATAATTAAGCCAACTTGAACACATCAAGGATAGAAATTTGCATGCATGTGATTAAATCATGAAAAGCAAGTTATATGCAATTGTTTTGTTCTTTTAATGGAAAGTCACCTAGAAAACTATAGAAACCCATAAAATTCTCTTTCATGTAAATCATACTAAAGGAATAGAGAAAATTATATAATAAAGGAAACCTCTAAGAGTTATGCTATGAATGGACTGGGTGTGATATATTAACAACACACTCTCTTAAATAATAGAATTGTGGTTTATGTCAAAATAACATGAGACTTGGTGTCTAAAAATGAGTTATTAAGACATAAACCCTCTCAACAACCCTGTTCTCCTCTTTTGGTTTATGTAGATGACATTTATGTGTAAAAATGACATTATTAAGAGTGTTTGAGAATGAAGTGATCCATCAATTATCAATTAAATGTTATTAATGAAAGGCACCTGTAATGAGTGAGACATGATGTCAGTAATTCAGTATCCCAAACATGTGTTAAAGCATGTTTTTAAGGATTATGTTCACAAGTATATTTTACATACACTAACTATAAATACTATTAGATCAAACCATTCATAAATTAACTCGCTTACAAATGAAAAATTTAACCATTCATTGGATCTTAAGCCAACATATTTTCTAGCCAAGGTAAACAACTTAGGAGGTGGCATTAGGCCTATTTAGAAAGTCATTTGAGACAATGTGATGTAGGAGCATCACTCCACCTCAGCATGTGTCAGTCGATTAACATGTATGATGCGCATTCAAGGAAGGGAGAGGCGTTTCCCTCTCATTTTTCCTCGAGAATAAAAAGCATGATTCAAAAATTTAATGAGGACAAGCTAGAAGAGCCAAGTTGTGCATTCACACAAGCTGAAGATAAGGTCACCATTAAGTGGTTGACGGTAGGAGGGATCTGCATCCGATTTGGAGCAGATTTCCATCATTGTAATTTTCCCATTAGACAGGTGTTTTGAAATGGTGATTTAACACCACTAGCTTAGTTTGCGAGAGAAGCATGTCAAGCCCCTCTTGTATAATATTTGTATTGTTGCCAAGTAGTGGTTATTGTAGGAAAATGCATAGGATATAGGGAGAGAAACATAGAGATCCAATACTCATTTGTAGTTCAGACTCCACTATTTTAATTTGACATTCCATCATTAATAGAAAATGACAGGTTTTCCTGTTATCAATTTCTGTGTAATGGATGTTGTGTTATGAAAGTCATTTCTATGCATTTGAATTGTATATGAATGTTAGGAATCGTCTACAGGGATAGAGATACAATTTTCTATCTGTGAGTGTGTTTAATTAGGTCTGGTTCTCTAGGATAAATGCAAAGAGTGTGTGACAGAGAGAGGAAACTATGTAAGCCGACACAAGGAGTGTGTGTCTGAACTCAAGGGAGTCAGAAGAGAAATTGCTAGGAGGGCATACCAAGTTAATTCATAGACTCGGGGAGACATTTCAAGGTGGTTAAGTACCTTGGAAAGGAAGATTGTGTAGCGAGAAGAACAATCCAGAGTTATTGAACACTCTGAAGCACTCTGCCAGGAGGGAATCAAGTTAGTGTGAGTGTGCACAAGGAAAACACGATTCAATATGTTAGAATCCTTAAAAGAATCCAAGAATTACTGAACATTTTGAGGAAGGAAGGATTTGAAAGAGTGCATTGACAAAGGAAAGGAGATTCCTTAAACACTTTTGTAAAGCTAAGGGAGAAGCCTTTGAAGAATGGAGTTGAGCATAAGGAGTGCGCCAAAGATATTGTAAGTCCATCTTACAAGCTCAGGAGGAAGAGCGAGATGTTGCCAGGAGGGCACACAAAATTTCATAGAGGATGGTGAACTCAGAGGTTTTCAAGCCGAGCAAAGTTACATAAGAGTCTGTGTAGAACTCTACAAGGAGTGCAGAAGGAGTTCGAGAATAGCCTAAGTCTCGAAAGAGAAATTTGTGTTGAGTGTACAATGGGGTCGAGGGTTTGCCGAAGTCTTGAAGGTTGGAAAATTATCCATCGTCGGAGGAGATAGGTGGCAGAAGATCGAGAGGTTTAGGAATAGGAAATTCAGAAGGTTTTCCAGGTGAAAACAAGGGGATTCGTGAAGTCACAAAGCATGAGGTGATTATGGATCGTTAGATCCAGAAGGAATGTGGCAGAGATCCACGCAATTCCCAGGAAGAAACCTTCTAGAAAATTCAAGGAGATAATTATACCCGAAGAGTCTAGAGTCGAAGAAATCTTATGCAGGAGCATCGTAAACCATCAAGTGAGCGTGGAGACGAAAGACAACTGGAAAGCGCAACACACATTTTTCACGTTTTGAAATGTTTCGAAAGTTTAAGGGAGCGGATATTAATGTAATAGTTAGGAATATGTCATACTTCCATTTATATCTTGGAGGTTGTAAACAGATCTTGAGCGATTTCTCTCATTTGTGAAACATTAAGGAATTTAAGCCAGTTAATGAAAGTAGGTAGGTTTGAATTAATAGATTAGATAGTTTAGGACATAGGAGGGAAAAAAGATATAGACACCCTCATTTTTGTATAGTTGTATTATTAGCATAGAGAAAAGAAGAGGAGAGTTGCAGAGAGGGAGTTGTAGAAGAATTCCATGTACAAGAGCTTTGAATAAATATATGAAGCTTTGAATTAGATTTCATGGTGTTATGATGTTTTTTGTTTATACATGGTGAATGGTATGCTTACAGTTGTTTTAATCTCTCTGTTATGAATTTGTTATGATGTTATGCTATGTATGTATGATTTCATGTTGAATGTTTGAAGTCTGAGAGAGAAAGAGAATGAGTTTCAATTGTTTCTCTTCCTGAGTGAGAGTTCCTGCAAGGAGTGCAGTGAAACCTTAGAGATAGGAATTGGCATGGAGTTTTGGGATTTCAGCACTTCATGTGTTGAGAAACGGAGGAGGCAACGCTTTGGGGTTGAGAGTCCCGAAATTCGAGAAGAGTGACAGGTGGCAGGAGTCCATGTCAGAGATAGAAAACGTTTGAGTGGACAGGTGGCCTATCCTCGTCAAATAGGTGGAGTCAATCCTTGTTGATTGTTTTGGGGTTCAGAGGTCGACAGACTGGGAGCCTTGCATCCAGATTCACGAAGTCGCGAAGTCTGAAATTATGAATCGGTGGAAATTTTTGTGAGAAGCCATCCTTTGATGAATACATTTCGGTGAATAAGAATTTCGGGTTTCGGCAATAGAGGGCCGAGAAAATCGACATCGAGGATCGCGAAATTGCGAGACCTGAAGTCCCAAATTTGTGAAGGCGCAAAGTTTATTGTGGTGAAGGAGATTTGGGTTGGTGCTCAATGTTTGTTCACGCAGGCTCAATTCATAAGGACCCATGGATACACCGTCAAGTGTGCAAGGGATTCCCTCTGGGGAAATCAAGGAGTCAATTAGACTCAGGAAAATATTTAGATCGATCCTGCATGGACCTCGACCTGAGGGTTCGAGGGTCTGCGTCAATTGTGGTATCAGAGCACATAAAAAGTTCTTTGCTTTCTGTAGTAGAGAAAAAAAGAAATTTCTCATCCATGTCGCCGAGAAGAAGAGACAGACCAATTCTTGATCCAGCAGTGGAAAGGGAAATGCATGAACTACGTGCCAGGCTTGATGCCATGGAGATATTACAGAGGCGCACAGTCGATGCTGGGGATATCAGTGAGGCTGACAGTGAAAATGAATTTGGACATGAAGAAGAAGTTGTAGTCGAAGATGATGAAAATGAACACCTATTCAGGGTTGTTGCAAGGATAGGTGCCAGAGAAAAAATGGACATTCTAGTATATGAAGGAAACCTGGATGTTGAAGAGCTTCTAGACTGGATTAGAACTCTAGATAAATACTTTGACTATGATGATGTTGAGGAAGACAAGAAATTCAAACATGCTATCACCAGACTTAAAGGGCATGCAACACTATGGTGGGATGAACTGCAGGCTGACAGATGTTGTAAAGGCAAGTAGAAAATCAAACGTTGGGATTGAATGGTTGCAAAGATGAAATCCAAATTCATACCCAAGGACTATCAAATTACTTTGTTTCAGAGGATGCAGAATTTGAGACAGAAGATGATGTCAGTGAAAGAATACACTAAAGAGTTCTACAAGATAAACATTAGGGCAGGTCATTGGGAAAGCGATGATGAAAAGGTTTCCAGATATATGAATGGTCTGAGATATGACATCCAAGATGATATGATCATGGTGATCATTCGAAATGTAGAAGATTCTTATCAGATGTCTCTAAAAGCTGAAGAGAAGTTGAGCCGAAAGAAAGGTCAAAGAGGCTGAGGCAGAAGTGAAGCCAGAGGCAAGACAATTTCCCAAGACAGAACTCAGAGACCTCAAGAAGAGGGGAAGAAACCTCATACTCAACATGAGAGAGGAGGAAGCTCACAAAGAGGGTAATATGTTGATAGAAATACTTTTCCTCGAGCTAGAGGAAGAGGAAGAGGCCGAGGAGGTGAAGTGAAATGTTTTTTCTGTGGGAAAAATGGACATAAACCTTATGAGTGTCCAGACAAAAATAAATATGGTGGTGAAACTCACATTGTCGAAGCACAAGGACGTAATTTTGAGGTAGAAGATGCTGAGGGTGGAAGATCCATGATGATGAGGAAAGTTCTCTTGATGCTAGAGAAAGAGGCAGTGAACCCATCCCAAAGAAACATTCTATTTTAGACTGCTTGCAAGACAAAAGATAGAGTATGTAAAGTCATCATGGAAAGCGGTAGCATAGACAATCTTGTATCTACAGAGATGGTAGAAAAGATGGAGCTAGAGACTATCGTACATCCAAGCCCATACAGAGTTTTGTGGCTACAAAAAGGACATAAGGTAAATGTCACTAAATAGTGTTTAGTTGAATTTAAAATAGGGGGATATAAGGATGAAATATTATGTGATGTCATTCCCATGTATGTTTGTCATCTATTGTTGGGTAGATCATGGAAATATGACAGGAATGTGGTTCATGATGGGAGAAAGAACACATATACCCTAGAGAAAAACGGGAGAACTCACATGTTGTTGTCGATTAAGGATAAAGATGTGAAACCAGAAGTGAGAAACACTGTACTTATCATGAGTGGGAAGGAACTTCTTAAGGAGGTTAAGAAGAAGGAAGACACACAATTTATTGTGGTCAGGAAGCCTAGAATTGTTTTGACCAGTATAAGAGTGGATGATTTACCAGAAGAAATCCAGAAGTTGTTGGAAGAGTTCGTTGATATATTAGTGTATGAACTACCTTGTTCGTTGCCACCGATTAGGAGTATAAGCCATCACATTGATCTTATACTTGGATCTAGTTTACCAAACAAAGAAGCATACAGGTTGACACCATAGGAGAATGAACAAGTCAAGAGACAAGTCCAGGACTTAATGGACAAAGGATTGATTAGAAAAAGCTTGAGTCCATGTGATGTTCCAACAGTGCTCAGCCCAAAGAAAGATGGAGGCTAGAGAATGTGTATAGACTCAAGGGAAATCAATAAGATTACCATCAGATACAGATTTCCATTACCAAGGATGGACAATTTGATGGATTGCTTGAGTGGAGAAAAGTTTTTTTCAAATATTGATTTGAAAAGCGGGTATCATCAAATTCGTATGAGGGAAGGTGATGAATGGAAGACAACATTCAAGATGAATGAGGGGCTATACGAATGGATTTTCATGCCATTTGGCTTAAAAAATGCACCTAATACTTTCATGAGGTTGATGAATGAAGTCCTGAAGGATTTCATAGGGAAATTCCTCATTGTATATCTTGATGATATATTAATTTTCAGCAATACGGAAGCAGAACACTTAAAGCATTTAGTTGTAGTGATGAGGAGGTTACAACAAGAGAAATTGCTGATAAATATGAAGAAATCATCATTCATGAGGACATAACTCATTTACTTGGGTTTTGTTATCTCTGCAAATGATATGAAGATGGATCCGGAAAAGGTGAATGCGATTAAGAATTGGCCATCACCGAAAGGTGTGTTTGAAGTTCAAAGCTTCCATGGTTTAGCTAGTTTCCACAGCAAATTCATCCGAAATTTCAGTGGGATTAGTGCACCGATGATGGATACGGTAAAGAAAAGACATAAAACTTTTCATTGGATGGAGGAAGAAGAGAAGAGTTTCAACCTGTCGAAGAGGAAGATCACTGAGCAACCAATTTTGGTTTTGTCGGATTTTAGTAAGACATTTCAGGTCAAGTTTGATGTGAGTGGATTTGAAATTGGAGTGATCTTGAGCCAATATGACAAGGTGGTTGCATACTTCAGCAAGAAATTGAATGAGGTGAAGGTTAAGTACTCCACATATGAAAAATAATTTTATGTAGTCATACAAGCACTGAAGAAATGGAGACATTACTTGGTTCCCAAAGAGTTTGTTTTGTATAGTCATAATCACGCTTTGCAATTCATGACTCAACAGGACAAGTTGAACCAAAAGCATTATAAATGGGTTGAATACATGCAGAATTTTACTTTTGTGATTAAGCATATTTCTGGAACTGCTAACAAGGTTGTTGATGCTTTGAGCAGGAAATGTTTGCTTATGCAGGAATTCAGAGTCAAAACTTTTGGTTTTGATAACCAAAAGGAAATGTATAGGGTTGACCCAGATTTTAAGGAAGCGTATGAAGAATCTGAGAATCTAATTCTCAGTGACAGAACCCAATGGATTGAATACATGATCCAGGATGGATTATTGTTCAGGGGAAATTAGCTATGTATTCCAAAATGCTCCATGAGGGAGAATCTGCTGAAGGAAAAACACAGTGGAGGATTGGTTGAACACTTTGGTCATGAAAAAATGTTCTCAAAGTTGAATGGCTCATATTTTTGTCCAGGGATGAGGATAGATGTTAAGAAATTTGTGGACAGATGTAGGATTTGTCAGCACACAAAAGGGAAAAGGCAGAACGCAGGGTTATATCATCCATTACCCATACCAGAAAGGCTGTGGGACACAGTGAGCATGGATTTCATATTGGGACTGCCAAGGACGCAAAGAGGTTATGATTCAATCTTTGTGGTAGTCGACATATTTTCCATGATGGCACATTTTATACCATGCCAAAAAACCAACGATGCAACTCATATTATGAACCTGTTTTTCAAAGAAGTCATCAGACTTCATGGCTTGCCAAGGAGTATTGTTTCGGATTGAGATACCAAGTTCATAGGACATTTATGGAGGAATTTATGGAAGAAGATGGGGACAAGTTTGTCTTTTAGCTCAGTGTATCATCCTCAGACGGATGGGCAGACAAAAGTTGTGAACATAAGCTTGGGAGATTTGCTGAGGAGCCTAGTGACTGAACACCATAGTCAATGGGATCACATTATGCCACAGGCAGAATTTTCTTATAACGACTCACTCAATAGAAGCACAGGGCAGAGTCCATTCCAGATTTTATATGGAATGCAGCCAAGGGGAGTTTCTGAATTGAAAGTTTCAAAATAAGATGAATTCGGGAGTGCTAGTGCAGGGGACTTTGCAGAAGCAATGAAGGATATTCACAGCCGAATTCAGGAGCGATTACAGAGTTCGAGCCAAGAATACAAGCGCAAAGCAGATCAACATAGGTGAGAACTTCAATTTGAAGTTGGTGATCTGGGTCTTGCACATCTGAGGAAGGAGAGGTTCCCAAGAGGAACATATAACAAACTGAAGATGAAAAAGATTGGACCATGCAGATTCATGAAGAAGTTTGGGGCAAATGCATATGAGATTGAATTACCCAATGGGATCGGAATTTCACTGATATTCAATGTTGTGGATTTGTACCCTTACAGAGCTGAAGAAACAGGAACAGAGGGTGAACAAACAGAGGTTCAGTGGACCAAACAAATGCATGTAGTTGAAAAGCCACAGATGGAAAGTATAATTGACAAGAGAGTCAACAAGAAGACCAAGAGGAACGATTATTTTGAATACTTGGTCAACTGGAAAGGACATCTAGTTGAAGATTCCAGTTGGGAAGATGAGGCAAAAATTCAGAAGCATGGACAGACTGTGCAAGAGCTCATGAATAGGAGTTCATGAACAATAGTTCATGAAAATTTTCAAGCGAGGGAGTATGATGTAGGAGCATTGTAAACAGTCAAGCGAGCATGGAGGTGAAAGATAGATGGAAAGCGCAACATGCATTTTTCAAGTTTTGAAATGTTTCAAAAGTTTAAGGGAGCGGATATTAATGTAATAGTTAGGAATATGGCGTACTTGCATTTATATCTTGGAGATTGTAAACAGATCTTGAGCAATTTCTCTCATCTATGAAACATTAAGGCATTTAAGCCAGCTAAGGAAAGTAGGTAGGTTTGAATTAATAGATTAGACAGTTTAGAGAGTAGGAGGGAAAATAGATATAGACACCGTCATTCTTGTATAGTTGTATTATTAGCATAGAGAAAAGAAGAGGAGAGTTGCAAAGAGGGAGCTGTAGAAGAAGTCCATGTACAGGAGCTTTGAATAAATATATGAATCTTTGAATTAGATTTCATGGTGTTATGATGTTTTTTGTTTATACATGGTGAATTGTATGCTTACAGTTGTTTTAATCTCTCTGTTATGCATTTTTTATGATGCTATGCTATGTATGTATGATTTCATGTTGAATGTTTGAAGTCTGAGAGAGAAAGAGAATGCGTTTCAATTGTTTTTCTTCCTGAGTGAGAGTTCCTGCAAGGAGTGCAGTGAAACATTTGCAAGGAGTGCGTTGATGAAGGTTCAGAGTTTATCTCTGAAAGCTCAGGAGGGATATTGTTGTTCTCATTCCATCCGAAGAGCAAGTGAAGCACAGAGGTCATGCAAGGAGAGCGCATGATGTTGGAAGTCTTAGGACTTAACAACTAAGGGAAGGATTGAAGGACTGTTGTTGTAGAGAGTGCACAGAGTCGAGAGGTCGAATCCCCAAGAGTATTTGAAATATTGTCGCAAGGAGTGCATGCAGGAGTTCTGTCAAGGCTTGAAGTTTCCATAGGAAGTTCATGAGGGTTAACACCTTTGAACACTTTAAAGAAGGACAGAATTGAAATACTTCAAAGGGAGATGAGGGTCGAAGTCACCCAGTAGAAGTAAAGTTCAGAAAGAGGAAACGAGCGGTCAAAATTCTCCATGGAGATCTTGTGAAGTCACGAGGGCCGTATGATCCAGAGGAGTTGCAGGTTGGATAAGGGCTGGACGAAACCATCCCATGGGGTCCAAGATTCAACGACGACCGTTGATCATGCTTTTCACAAGCCGTCAGATCATTTCAGCATTTCGAGGATCCTGACGACAAGGAGTTGAGCGTAGTGGAATGAAAGTCTTGAATTTGCGAGTTGTGACAGGAATTGGCATGGAGTTTCGGGATTTCGACACTTCAGGTGTCGAGAAATGGAGGAGGCAACACTTTGGGGTTGAGAGTCCCAAAAACTGGGAAGAGTGACAGGTGGCAGGAGTCCATGTCAGAGATAGAAAGCGTTTGAGTGGATAGGTGGCGTGTCCTCATCAAATAGGTGGAGTCAATCCTTGTTGAATGTTCCGAGGTTTGGAGGTCAACAGATTGGGAGCCTTGCATCTGGATTCACGAAGTCATGAAGTCCGAAATTACAAATTGGTGGAAAGTTTTGTGAGAATTCATCCTTTTCTGAATACATTTTGGTGAATCGACATTTCAGGTTTCATAAGTAGAGGGCCGAGAAACTCGACATCAAGGATCGTGAATTGCGATACCTTAAGTCCCGAATTTGCGAAGGTGTGAAGTTTATTGTGGTGAAGGAGATTTGGGTTGGCACCTAGTGTTTGTTCACGTAGGCTCAATTCATAAGGACCTGTGGATACACCATCGAGTGTGTGAGGGATTCCATTTGGGGAAGTCAAGGAGTCAATTAGACTCAGGGGCAGATTTAGATCGATCCTCCGTGGACCTTGACTCGAGGGTTCAGGGGTCTGCGTCACAATCTTGGTTGTCCATTTAGATAGGAAGCATGGAGAGACATCAACACTTTGTTGATTCATAAATCGGGAGGAGAAAAGTTGAGAGAGGAGAGGACTCATGAAGTCATAACTAGAAATTTGATCTCAACCATCGATCGCAAAGAAAATGTGGACCATAGATATGGTCCCGAAGGAATCGAAAATTCAAAAATTGGGAAAAACGGAGTAAGAAGCTCATGAAATTTTTGAAGAACAGAGTCACGAAGGGAGCTATCCCACAGTCAAAGTCTGTGGTCACATCAAAGGGGAATTCTAGAATAAAGAGCTAGCGTTCATTGGCGTTAAGATTGAAAAGAGCTAAGGAGAGGGTCAGTGGGTGAAACATAACCTGCGCCAGGAAAGGAAGGACATGTGATAGAATTTTTGGGTTGCAAGAAAGGACCTAAGGAGTTTCTCCAACTTAGGGATTGAACGATCCTAGAATGGGAGGTCGAGAAGCCCCTCAGGAGGGAGGTGAAAGGGGGTGTCTGCACCGTCAGAGTGGTATCAGAGCTTGCTTTTGTCTATAGATCATAGGCAAAGGAGACAAAGTGTGATTCTCTCTTGAATTTGTTGCAAGGTGTGTAATAGATGTTAAAAAACTAGGTGGGATATAGGTGAAGCAAGATGGTCATTAGAATTCATGAACACAGTCAAGGGAGAGTATAACCGCAGAAAAGAAAAGTGGATATAAACAAGGAGTTCAGTTAAATCTAAGCCGAGCTGGAGACACTAGCATTGAAAATGGTGCAAGAGGCAAGGGTATGTTGGAGGTATGAATGTACCTTAAAGAGAACAACTAGATGGCCTATTCAGAAGATATTGACCAAAAGGCAACAATATATGATAAGAAGGTGGTTGAGGCATGCTAAAAAACTTAGTGATGAGGGAAAGAGATCTGGCAGAGGTCTTGTAAGTTGCTAGGTGGGTAACGAGAAGGGATCCGTGGATCTCATGGACTAACAGGTGGGTAGAGTAGATATACCAAACTTCCAAGTGGTAAAGGGAGAAGAGATGAGCTCAATTGAGAGTTCACGTCAGTAGGGGGAGTTGACAGATGCGGAGGAGGAAGAAGAAAGACCTTGCTTAGATGAATATTTGCATGGAATTGTGAGTCATGTGAATAAATATGATGAGAAGTTGAAAAATTTCTTCACAAAGGAGGAGGATCATAGGACCATTCTGATCATTGGAGGAATTGAGGTATTCCTACCAAGTAGTCGAGGAGAGACGAACATAGATGTTGCAGGAGAAATAGAAGGACAACAAGCTGAGACTGTCATGAAGGAGGATGAACAGATGCTGAAGTCTGTCCCAACAGAAGAGGAATGCCCTGTTGAGTTACTCACTCAGTGGGAATTGGAGTTAAAGGAACTGGAGGATTGGTTTTATAGTCTGGAACTAGAAGGTGGCTGCCATAAGATAGCCATGCCATAAGAAGCACACCAACATGAGGAGAAGCTAGTGGAAGCTGGAGTTGAACCACCACAATAAACGCTGAGAGAGGTAAATCTATTGGAGGAAGAAGCTAAGGAGCGTCTTGGTGATGAGAATTCTATAGGAGTGGAGGAGGCAACAGAGTGGTAAGTTAAGGCCAGAAGATATGAAGAGGATAACTTTGGGAATCAATGTGATTTACCCATTGACAAGGAGAAAGTGCAGTAAGTTAGCCTACAAGGGAAGATCCAACCAATGGAACAACTAGATGAGGTGTTTGAGGAGATAAGGAAGATGATATTATGGTCTGGAGAGGAAGCGGTCAACATGGGGAGGCTAAATAGAAGGAAACTTGCACGAGAAGTGGGGAATATGTAGGAGCAGCAACAACAAAGCAGAGGAGTTGAAGGACAGCTCTAGGGAAAATTTTGGGATCCAGGAGGATTTCAACCATGCTATAAATATCATGAATAGGAGCTCATGATTTTTGTAGTCGTGGAGTATGATGCGGGAGAATCACTCCACCTCAACATGTGCTATCCAATTAGCATGCATGATGCACATTCAAGGAAGGGAGAGGCATCTCCCTCTCATTTTTCCTCAAGAATCAAAAGCATGATCCAGGCATTTAATGAGGACAAGATGGAAGAGCCAGGTTGTCCATTCACACTAGCTGGAGATAAGTTCACCATTAAGTGGTTGACAGTAGGAGGGATCTGCATCTGATTTGGAGCATATTTACATCATTGTAATTTTCACATTAAAGAGGTGTTTTGAAATGGTGATTTGACACCACTAGCTCAGTTTGCGACAGAAGCTTGTCGAGCCCCTCTCATATAAATCTTTGTATTGTTGCCAAGTAGTGGTTGTTGTAGGAAATTGCATAGGAGATAGGGAGAGAAACACAGAGAGCCGGGACTCATTTGTAGATCAGACTCCATTATTGTAATTTGGAATTCCATCATTAATAGAAAATGATAGTTTTTCCTGTTATCAATTTCTGTGTAATGGATGTTGTGTTATGAATGTCGTTCATATGCATTTTAATTGTACATGAATGCTAGGAATTTTCTGTAGGGATAGAGATACAATTTTCTATCTGTGAGTGTGTTGAATTAGGTTTGGTTCTCAAGGATAAGTGCAAGGAGTGTGCAAAAGAGAGAGGAAACTCTGTAAGCTGACGCAAGGAGTGTATGTATGAACTCGGGGGAGTCAGAATAGAATTTGCCAGGAAGAAAAAACAGGTTAATTCATAGACTCAGGGGGAAATTTCAAGGTGGTTAAGTACCTTGGAAGGGAATACTGTGTAGGGAGAATCACAGTCCAGAGTGACTGAACACTTTGAATCACTCTATCAGGAGGGCATCAAGTTAGTGTGAGCATGCACAAGCGCGAAGTGATTCTGGATCATTGGATCCAGAAGGCACGTGGCATAGATCCACGCAATTTGGAGGAAGAACCCTTCGAGAAAAGTCAATGAGAGAATACCCAAAGAGACGAGAGCCAAAGAAATATTGGTCGTCCATTGGGATAGGACTTGTGGTGAGACATCAACACGTCGTTGATTCACAAATTGGGAGGAGAACAGTTGAGAGAGGATAGGACTCATGAATTCCAAACTCGTGATTTGATCTCAATCGTCGATCATAAAGATAACTTGGACCATAGATCTGGTCTCGAAGGATTCGTTGATTCAGAAATAGGGAAACAGGGAGTAAGAAGCTCATGAAAGTTTTGAATCATGGATTTACGAAGGGATCTAGACGACATTCGAAGTCCATGGTCACATCAAAGGGGAATTCTAGCACAAAGAGCTAGCGTTCGTTGGCATTAATATTGAAAAGAGATAAGGAGAGGGTCTGCGAGTGCCACATAACATGCACCAGAAAAGGAAGGACCTGTGATAGAATTTTCAGGTTCCAAGAAAGGACCTAAGGAGTCACTCTGACTCAGGCATTAAACGATCCTAGACCAGAAGGTCGATAAGCTACTCAGGAGGGAGGTGAAAGGGGGTGTCGGCACCGTCACAACGTGCCATTTGTTTTCTAGTCGAATATGTTTAGTCTAATTTATATGCGAAACATTGCAAGAATAAATGAATTTGGCCCAAATCATTTGGCAATTTGTCCAAGTTATGAGAGAAAGAAAGAAAATTTTCAAAACCCTTGTCATAAGTGTATTTTCATGCATCCAAATTCAAATGACTTAATTTAAGGAAATTTTATATTTACTATCATTAAGTTTATTCATCCATGAAACATAGATCTTTTCAAAACATATAACATCTAAAATCAAGATCTAAATTTTCCAATCTAGTTAAGTGTTTGTCAAAGATAAACTAGATATCAAGTGCAAACCACTATTTAGATAACCAATTGAAGCAAGGATTAGAACACAAAATGAAAAATCTATCTATATATAAGAGACTAAGAACGAGATTTAGATCTTGGAAATATATATCAAATAAAAATAAGACATGAAACCCTATAGATTGTAACAAGTAGAAGTAAAATGTGAACAATTTAAATGAGATGGATGAAAATGCAAGTAAGATCGGTGCCTTATCCCACTTGGGAAAAGGGTTCACTTGATCAAACCCTGAGTGAAATTCCTATATATTTAATGCTTGAGGTCATTTATACCATGAAGGTTTGCTAAATGATCTTCAATAATTTATACTTGATGCATTACACAATTTGGAGGGAAGACTAATCTAAGAAGACTTAGCTTAAGTACTACAACAATTATTCTAACTAAGAACAAAGTAAAAGGATAGAATCCTAAAAATAATATTCCTAAACAATGATTTAAGCCTATAAAATGACAAAATATATGAGATAGGGAATCTCCATTACCTCAAATGCATTTGTTGTAGTTGTGGAATATTTTCTCTTCCTATAAACCTACAATGTCAAGATACCCTCCATGTAACACTAGAACATATATTGAAGATAATAAATAAGATTAATTCAAATCTTTGTAAGAAAATCTATCTCTTCCAATTGATTTCCAACAAATAAAAATGAGAGAGCATACCTCCTTATATAGATAAGGAAACACCTAAAACCATGAGTGGAATACCATGTGCTTAGGAAAAACCACACACAAATACCATGTGCTCAGGAACAACCGTGAGAAATATATAATGTGCTCTCAAAAACATCAATAAAACCTCCAAGAATTAGTACACCCTCATAGACATGAGCTAATCACCCACACATATTAAGGATATGATCAATAACCCAATTTATTCCAACTTCAAATGATATATCAAATAAAGGCTAGTTTTCATGATAGAGCTCCAAGTTTAATGAGATGTATCAAAGAAAATAACCTAGATCTAGCAATCCGATATGATATCAAGCATTTAAACCATATACTACAAAAACAAAAGAGAAAGGAAAACAAAGTGTCTTTTTTTATTTTTTGGTTGAAGAGAAGGATAGACCAGTTCCTAGAAAAGGGATATGGGGTCACTACACAAGTTCTAGGTGAAGCTTAGGTTTTGAATATGATTCAATGTTGAAAGACACCTAAAACGATTTCCTCTCAAGCATTGGATAGGGATAATAGGATTCTTCAAGACTGGATGGGGGAATTATTCCTCTAGGAATCCTTTCCAAGTACTATCAAGGTGATCTCAAAGCCTGGCCAATGCAAGAGGGAAGAGCCTTTGGATGTCCTACCTCAATGGAAAGGAAAAAAAAACTTCAATGGTAAAAGGGAGTAAGGATTGAATATACACAAATACTTAACTTGAATATAAAAAAATAAGTTTTTGAGTTTATTTTTCCAATAGATGCTTTTATCACTCGTATTAAATCTTTTACATCTCATAGACAGACCTTGGACACATATAAACTTCTTGTAATTCATTATCACTAAAACCATGTTTTCTAATATTGTGTTCATGTATCCAAGTAAATAATGCTTGTGAAATTTGTTATGGTGATGTAATGAAGGTCAGACTCCATAAGATCTTGAAGCAAACATATTCTTTATGGTCAAATGCAAATGTGGCATGATTTCTAGTTGCAAGTCATTGTTGTAGAAATATCTAGTTATTTTTAAAATATGTTGGATTGTAAAAGAAATCCCTTCCTCCATTCTCTTAAAATTATGGTCTATGTCAATCCATGAAGCATGAACTCAGTTCTACTATGTAATTCTTAATTTTTCAAAAAAATGAGTGGGTTGAGAATTTTATTGTAATAAAAAAGTCACTTGTACTATTATGTTCTTGTGGTTTCCTCAAGATATTTCATCACAAACCTTATGAAACTCATTAACTGTTTCTCTCATTTGATGGAGTGTTATAGAATGTACAACCAAAAATATATTTTCATATTTATCTTTGTTGAGTGAGGGAAGTTAAGGTAGAATAGAGGATATTGAGACATGTAGTAGGTCTAACAGGTGAAGATCAACTAGAGGTGAGAAGATCGAAAGAAAATTCCATAGACACATGGAATTTTTTCTTGCTAAATGGGGGTAATGTTCTTATGATGATGAGAGAATAGACAACATTTAGGTTCCCTTGAGGTACACAAATCTATTGAAATGATGGGTACCCAAGGATCTTCTTCAAATAAACAATGATTTTTGTGTCAATGAAATGATATGGTGCATTGCTCCATCGTCATTACATGGTTTGGGGATATTTTCCATGGATGGAATAAAGGTATGTTATGGTGGATTAGCTCAATTGATGGAGTATGTGGGACCCTGTTACATATACAAATATTGGATACGACTATTCAAATATACAAAAAGTATGTGAAGATTTGGCATGAATGCAAATTATATACAGCTAAAAGAGAATTATCAAAATAAAGGGGAATCTATGTATATTGATGGAAGGCCAAAAGAAGTAGGGAATATTGCAGGGTTTATAAACAATACACTACCCACGACCACCAATAATAAACCCAATTGCATATTTGAGGTGCATGAAGGAAACCGTGTATTTGTATGTGCAATAAAATCGATAGATGCATGGGAACACTTGTTGAATGATTAAAATTTGAATCAAGTAGATACATATGTTGTTATTATGGGGGCAATACGTATACTATTTTACTCAAACTGTAAGTAATGACTCTTATTTTATGATTATCATTTATTGTAATATACTTTCATGCATCTTGTATGTTAAGGAAACATTTTAATATGTTAATGAATTATTTCTATATGTTTATTTATGAATTTATTGTTTTGCTAGTGTCTATGCATGAATCTTAATGTGGTTCTTTCAACTATTTTCTAGTATATAGATTGGGTACTAGGGAAATGATTATAATTTCAATTGATTTGTATGATTTCAACAAAGTACCCTAATTGAAAAGTGGAAATGATCATGATTGTGTGTGATATTTTCCTCATTCAATAAGAAAAGGTGAAAGTTCAGTTCATCTTATGGACACTATTGAGATAAGTAATGATTGGTTTTGGCCTATGATTTCTATGTCCATAACTTTCTTTGATGATATTGATGACGCTTTCATCAATACATGTTTACAACCTTTTTCAAAGGAAAAAGTTGTATGTGATCTTTCTTTTCCAAAGGATATTGTGGATGTTATACTCGAGGATATTTTGAATACAGAGGGTGAAAATATTCAATATGGTCATGATGAACATGCTATAACGGGTTTTCAACTAACACAATTTTCTTTTACATAGTCATAGTGGGAAGATATGTATGATATGAAGAAAGATGATGTCCAAGATGTCCATTTAAAGATAGACACATTAAATTTGATTGATCATTATTGATATCTCTTACACCCACACATCCCATTTTTCTATTGTAGGTGTGAGGTCCACATTCCCTTCCTACACATCATTTTACTTTGTATTCCCCCCTCCAAAATTTCACATGGAAATTACATGTGGAGTGTAGAGGTGCTTGCCCCTCTGCACACCCATATATCTTTGCATCCTCAAATCCTTGGCATCTAATCCCTCCACATTCCATTT
>ML850109.1:0-12270 GCA_009831015.1 Picea engelmannii
GATGCAATTCCAACAAGAGGGACAAAGGTATCAATTCCAAGGTCTCACAATTGGTTCTCCTGAGATCATCAATTCCCATTGCATGGAAAATATCCTCAAGAAAGACCTCTCCGGTATTATTTCTCAACTCCATTCCATTCAAGTGGTTGAGACACTATTGTGAGGGAAATCTCCCTACGGACTAGCAAATAGAGTTCAGACTTTGCATGCAGATATGATCGAAGAAAAACTACTTTCTACCTTCATCCCTAGATTTAAATCCCCTTTTCTTAGTAAATGCAAAGAAGGATCAACCTACCTCGTTCCCGACATTTGATGTTGATCCTTCGTTGTACTTGATTACTTGTTCGCAGTACTCCTTCCAAAGATGACCTGCATACAAGACATGCAACAACTATGCATGCACTCTACTTATATACTAACGGGTTAAAAATCCAAACATATACTAATCAAACTATAACAAGTTCATGAATTTGGACGGGAAAARAATTTTCTTTATTACTTTGAATGAGTCAACTTACAAAAGTTGAGACCGGCCACCGCTCCACGAACCTGATGCTGGGCTCCTCTTCTACTGTCCTCCAACTACTTTGCTTTGTATCTCCTTTGGAATCAGGAAAGGCTAAAGGGTTGGGACAATGGGAATACGCAAATGGGCAGAGTTTCTTTTCTATATTTTTCCTCCTCCAAATGGGACCCCTACCCCTTCTTTTATAGTCTATAAGGAGCTAGGTATTTGGACAAACCCTTGGCCATGCATGGCTAGGAGTTTCAGTTAACTCACCCATAGATTTTTTGTTCCATCGACAACTTTCCTTTTTTCATGCTTTTGTCGGTCCACGCGGGCTATTTTGGGTCAGCCAGCATGTACACGTGTGCAGTAATGGAGTAGGGCATGTGGGACTTTATAAAAGAGGATTTTCAAAGAGTTGTTCAACAGTTCTTTGGCAAAGAAGGTATATGAGATGGCCTGATGCCAGGTAAGCATGTGTGGTGCAATTTAGGGTTATAACAGATGCCCCCTAATGTGTGAGTTCAGAAGAGCATCTGATGGACGAAATACATTACCAATCTTTACTGATGTGCTGAACGATTGAGCCCAAGGATCAGGAACCAGGAGGCACCGTTTGCAAAATAACACATGTCTCACCGAGGCGGGCATACCCATGCTCGGGATAAAATAGAATCATGGATACCAATCAAATACATTGCAGATCCATGTCAGATAACTATATAAAGAGTAGCCACGAACAATACACAGTGGAGCCACATCTCGAAATCGAAAATATATGCGTATAAAGTATCCATCTTCTAGAAGCCGATAGAGCCTGATGGCTGGAGATGAGATATTTTGATGCAGGAGCATCACCAACTCAGCAAGCGTGGAGCCAGCGCATGTGTTTTTAAACACATGACATATAAGCTTGATAACTCTTTTTGAATTTTCATTTAAGATGAAGCGCCATATCCTTCAATGAAACACTTATGAAGGAGTGCATGTTGTATTGTAGCAGACCTCGATCCTTACGCTCTTGTCTGAATTAGATAGGAGGCATTTATTAGATTTAATACAAGTAGATAGATGTTTAAGTCTAGATTAGACAATTTTAGAGTCTAGGAGGGAAAACGGATATAGACACCCTCACTTGTACATTGTAATATTATTCAGATTTAAGCATTCAGGAGCAAGAAGAGAGAGCAAGCAGAGAATTTGTGAAGAACACCCATGTACAGATGTTTTTGAATTAATAAGAAGAGAGTCTTTGATTCAGTTTCATGGCTGGTGTTGTTTCTCTGTGTATGTTATTTATGTGTTCATGAATGTTTTCTTTCTGGTCATGCATTTGTTTTGAATATGCTGTGCTTAAGATTTCAGAGGTTTAACTGAAGTCTGAGAGAGGAGAGAATAAGTTTTAGTTGTTTCTCTGTCTGAGCTAGGAGATTCCTGCATAGAGTGCAGTTGAATTCATCCGCATAGAGTGCGTTGATGAGGCTCGGAAGTTAAACCCTTATTCTCATTCACCCAGAAGTGAGTTGGGTTTGGTAGAGTCGTGCAGAAGAAGTGCAGGCTAAACTTGAAGTCTCAGTGGCTAGCTTGAGTAAAGGAAGGCATAGACTATTGTTGCCAGAAGTGCGCAAAGTCTGAGAGACTCAACACTTGGAGAATTGTTGAAGGTCGAGAATGAGAAGTGTGCGAAAAACCTCTGAGAGAGTCAGAGTCGACAAGCCCAGGAGGGTAAGCGCCAACGTAGGTCTTGGAACAAATCCTCAGGAGGAACACTTAGCCGTTCGAAAGGAATCCTCAAGGAGGAGAAATCGACAGTTAGAATTCACCGAGGGAACTAGCAAAATCTCGAGAAAGGATCTCAGTCGCCGATCTCGGTAGGACACGTGTCATGGATCCAGGGAGCGTCGGGGTTCAGTCCATCGGGATATTGGAAATTTTGAGGGCATAGAAATCTCGCATCAAGAAATCATGATCCATGATTTCCCAACGAGAGCTTTGGGCCGTTCATCGGCGAGGACACGTGGCGGAAGATCCTGGTGAGTCGGTGTTTGAAGCCATCGGGGTTTCCAGGAATGAAAAACACTTGCATCAAGAAATCGCGATCGGTGATTTCCCGACGCGGTTAGAGCCGTTGATCGGAAGGACACGTGGCGAGAGATCTCGAGGAGTCGGGGTTCGAAAATTCGGGATTTTCGGAGTCAAGTGCATTGATTAGAAATTGCGATCCGCGATTTCCCGACAGAATAAAAGGCACCGAGTGGAGGATAGGTGTCAGAGGATTAAGTCTCACCCTGAGGTGACGACAGGTGGCGCTGCATATCAGAGTTCGGGATCTGGAGAGGTCCGTGACACAGTGCATCAAGAATCGCGATTTCCCGATCGCCAATAGAGTGTGGGCCATAAGCGCCAGGGTATAAGACAGGTGGCAGGAGGTCAGACCTTGCAGCGGGTCAACGCCAGGTGGCATAGGGGATCGGAGAATCGGGAATTCCGAGAGTGCGAGTTCTTCACATTGCAAACTCGTGAACTCCGAAATCCCAAGGAAAGGGGAAGGACACGGTCATGAGGGTTGATAGGTCACACGAGGGAGGAGTAGCTAGAGGGCTAGCGCCATAGCGGGAGTGCCATCGTGAATCGGGTTTCGGAGATTTGGGGAGGCAGTGAAACACGACATCGCATATGTCGATTTCCCGATAGGAACAAGGAAGAGTCAGCATTGAGACCCATTGGGTTTCGGGGATTTGGGTAGCATGAGGAACGTGCTCGCTAGTTTCGCGATATCGCGAGACCCGATTTCCCGATAAGTCAAAGGGAGATCACGGAGAGAATTATGTGGGTATTAAGGGGTCTCGATAAGGGATCAGAAGAACCTTGAAGTTCTTTGGGCCTAGGATAAAGGAAGGTCCTGGTGGGTGTGGACGTGCCCCGGGTAGCGCATTTGTGTCAAGTGGTATCAGAGAGAGAAAATCTCTCTGTTTTCTGTAGCAGAGAAGAAAGGAGTATTCACCATGCTGCTAAGGAGAAGAGATAGACAATCACCCGACCTAGAGGGGGAAAGGGAATCATCCAGAGAAAGAGGTAGGCCAGGGCAGAATCTGGAAGTAGAAAGACAACTGCAAGAATTACGTTCTATGATTGTAGATATGGGAGTAAAGCAAAGGCGCAAAGCTGATGCAGGAGATACCAGTGAATCCGAGGATGAAGGTGACGCTGGATAGGGAGCAGGAAAAATCCCCACGGAAGATGCAACAAATGAGCGATTAATGAAATCTATCACCCGGATGAGTTCAAAGACAAAGATGGACATTCCAACTTATGAAGGAAATCTGGATGCAGAAGAGTTGTTGGATTGGATTAGAGCTCTTGACACCTACTTTGATTATGAGGATATCGAAGAGGATAAAAAAGTAAGACATGCTATCACCAAATTGAAGGGACATGCAGCATTATGGTGGGACGAGCTTCAAGCAAATAGACACTGCAAAAGTAAGAAAAAGATTAAAAGTTGGGATCGAATGGTTGCGAAGATAAAAGAAAAGTTCATCCCAAGGGATTATCAAATCACATTGTTCAGGAGGATGCAGAACCTGAGACAGAAATTGATGACGGTGAAGGAATACACCGAAGAATTTTACAAGCTCAATATTAGAGCGGGTCATTGGGATAGCGATGATGAAAAAGTAGCCAGGTATATCCAGGATAAGACGAGTATGGAAACCATCCGAATGGTAGAGGATGCATATTAGATGGCGTTAAAAGCTGAGGAAAATCTAAACCGTAAGCCAGGATAGCGAGGCCGAGGTAGGAGCCAACCAAAAGGCAAGTCCGTTGCTCAAGATAGGTTCCAGAAATCTAAGGATGACTGAAAAAAGCCTTAGATGAGAACAGAAAGAGGTGGAAGTTCACAGCGAGGCCAGCATGATGAACAAAAAAGGGCGCAGACAGAACAAGACGGAGGATACACTGACACGAACACATTTCCTCGTACCAGAGGTAGAGGAAGAGGTAGAGGTGGAGTCATCACATGCTTCATATGTGCAAAGAATGGACACAAGGCAGTTGATTGTCTAGATAGGAGGAAGAATGGAGGAGAAGCTCACGTTGCCCAAGCACAGAGGTGAGATTCCGAGGAAGAGGACGCAGAAGATGGATGGTCGTTGATGATGCGTAAGGTTCTCTTAACACTCGAGAAGTAGGTGGAGGACGCAGTTCAAAGAAACAGGCTTTTTAGAACCACATGCAAGACCAAAGACAGGAAATGCCAGGTTATTGTGGATACCGGAAGCACAAACAATCTCGTTTCGACCGAGATGGTGGAAAAGATGGAATTGGGAACAACTGATCACCCAAGGCCATACAAAGTTTCATGGCTGTAGAAGGGACATCAGGTAAATGTCACTAAACAGTGCTTAGTTGACATCAAGATAGGAAGATACAATGATAGGATTTTATGCGATGTTATTCCTATGGATGTATGTCATGTATTACTAGGCAGACCATGGCAATATGACAAAAATGTAATTCATGATGGGAAGATGAATACGTACACTTTGGAGAAAAATGGGAGAGCACATACGCTGAATCCAATTAAGGATAAAGAAGTAAAACCAGAATCGAGAAATACTATACTTCTCATGAGTGGGAAGGAACTTCTGGCAGAAGTAAAGAAGAAGAAAGATCCACAATTCTTTGTGGTCAGGAAACCGAAAGTTGTTTTGACCAGCACAAGAGTGGATGATCTGCCAAAGGAAATTCAGGAACTATTGGAAGAGTTCGCGGATATAGTAGTGGACGAATTACCTCATTCATTGTCGTCGATGAGGAGCATAAGCCATCATATAGACCTCATACCAGGAGAAAGTTTTCCAAACAAAGCAGCGTACAGGTTGACATGGCAGGAGAATGAGGAGGTCAAAAGACAGGTATAGGAGCTGTTGGATAAAGGACTGGTCAGGGAAAGTCTTAGTCCATGTGTCATTCCAACGGTACTGAGTTCGAAGAAGGATGGAGGATGGAGAATGTGTACAGACTCCAGATCCATTAACAAAATCACCATCAGGTACAGATTTCCACTGCCAAGAATGGATGACTTGATGGACTGCCTGAGCGGGGCAATTTTTTTTTCAAAAGTTGATTTGAAAAGCGGATACCATCAGATTCGCATGAGGGAAGGCGATGAATGGAAGACAACCTTCAAGACTAACGAAGGGTTGTATGAATGGCTAGTCATGTCGTTTGGCTTGACGAATGCACCAAGTACATTCATGAGGCTGATGGATGAAGCGCTGAAAGAGTTTATTGGTAAGTTTGTCATTGTTTATTTGGATGACATCTTAATTTTCAGCAAATCAAAAAAAGAGCATCTAAAGCATTTAGCTGCAGTAATGAGGAAACTACAGCAAGAGAAGTTGTTAATCAACATGAGGAAGTCTTCATTTATGAAGAGAGAACTCATTTACTTGGGGTTTGTCATATCGGCAAATGAATTAAAGATGGATCCAAGTAAAGTAGAGGTGATTAAGAATTGGCCATGACCGAGGAATGTTTTCGAGGTAAGAAGTTTCCATGGATTGGCAAGTTTCTATAGGAAATTCATTAGGAACTTCAGTGGAATTAGCACAGAAATGATGGACACAGTCAAGAAAAGACATAAATCTTTTCATTGGACTGAAGAGGCAGAGAAAAAATTCAATCTGTTGAAGAAGAAGATCACCGAGCAGCCGATTTTGGTATTGCCAGATTTTTCCAAAGTTTTCCAGGTGAAATGTGACACAAGTGGCTTTGCCATAGGAGCGGTCTTAAGCCAGGAGGATAGACCAATCGCATATTTCAGCGAGAAGCTGGATGAAGCCAAGGTGAAGTATTCAACGTATGATAAAGAATTTTATGCTATCATACAAGCGTTGAAGAAGTGGAGGCATTATTTGATGCCAAAAGAATTTGTTCTATATAGTGATAATCATGCACTACAGTTTGTGACTCAACAGGAGAAGTTGAATCAGAAACATGCTAAATGGGTAGAATATATGCAGAATTTTACATTTTTCATTAAACACATTTTATGGACTGCTAACAAAGTGGTTGATGCTTTGAGCAGGAAGTGTTTGTTGCTGCAGGAGTTTCGAGTCAAGACCTTGGGTTTTGAAAATCTTAAAGACATGTATGCAGGTGATGCAGATTTTGCAGAGGCATACGAGGCAGCTGAGAATCCAGTTCTCAGATACCAAAGCCCGTGGATGGATTACCTGATCCAAAATGGACTTTTATTCAGAGGCAATCAGTTATGCATTCCACATTGCTCCATGAGGGAGAATCTGCTAAAAGAAAAGCATAGTGGCGGATTAGCAGGGCATTTTGGACACGATAAAACATTTGCAAAGTTGAGTGAAGCCTATTTCTGGCCGAAAATGTGAACAGATGTCAAACATTTTGTTGACAGGTGCAGGATTTGTCAACATTCGAAGGGCAAAAAGCAGAATGAGGGATTTTATCAATCCTTACCCATACCTGACAGGCCGTGGGATGAAATCAGCATGGATTTCGTATTAGGGTTGCCGAGGATGCAAAGAGGACATGATTCAATCTTTGTAGTGGTCGACAGGTTTTCCAAAATGGCACATTTTATACCATGCCAGAAGACCAACGATGCAACTCATGTCGCAAATTTGTTTTTCAAGGAGATTGTTAGACTTCATGGTTTACCCAGAAGCATTGTGTCGGACAGAGATACAAAATTCATAGAACATTTCTGGAGGACACTCTGGAAGAATATGGGAACTAACTTAATGTTTAGTTCAGCCTATCATCCCCAGATGGATGGGAAAAAAGAAGTGGTAAACATAAGCTTAGGAGATTTATTAAGAAGCTTGGTGACAGAGCACCATAGCAGTTGGGACAATGTGTTGCCACAGGCGGAGTTTTCATACAATGATTCTGTGAACAGGAGCACAGGCAAAAGCCCATTTGAAATTTTTTATGGCAGGCAGCCGAGAGGAGTATCTGAACTGAGGGATTCAGAGCAGATAATGACTAAGAGCACAAGCGCTAAAGAATTCGCACAGGCGATGGAAGAACTTCACAGCAGAGTGAAGCAACGATTGCTGGAAACAAATCAGGAGTACAAGCACAGAGCAGATCAACATAGGAGACAACTTCAATTTGAGGTTGGCGATCTAGTTCTGGCACACCTGAGGAGAGAAAGCTTCCCAAGGGGAACACACAACAAACTGAAAATGAAGAAAATTGGGCCATGCAGAGTCCTGAAAAAGCTGGGAGAAAATGCTTATGAGATTGAATTGCCGGATGACATCGGAATATCTCTGACATTCAATGTTTCAGACTTATATCCATATAAAGATGAGGAAGCAGGGACTGGAAATGATGAGCAGCCAGAGATCCAGTGGCAGAAGAAGATGTCGATTGTAGAGAAGCCACAGATGGAACATATACTTGACAAAAGAGTGAGAAAAAAGACCAGACGGAAGCAATACTTCGAGTATCTGGTGAAATGGAAGAACCACCCAGTGGAAGATGCCAGCTGGGAGACAGAAGCAGTTATCCAAAAGCATGGACAGACCGTGCAGGAGCTCATGGACAGGAGCCCATGAAAATTTTCAAAGTCGAGGAGTATGATGCAGGAGCATCGCCAACTCAACAAGCGTGGAGCCAGCGCATGTGTTTATAAACACATGACATATAAGCTTGATAACTCTTTTTGAATTTTCATTTAAGATGAAGTGCCATATCCTTCAATGAAACACTTATGAAGGAGCACCTGTTGTATTGTAGAAGACCTTGAGACTTATGCTCTTGTCTGAATTAGATAGGAGGCATTTATTAGATTTAATGCAAGTAGATAGATGTTTAAGTCTAGATTAGACATTTTTAGAGTCTGGGAGGGAAAACGGATAAAGACACCCTCACTTGTACATTGTAATATTATTCAAATTCAAGCATTCAGGAGCAAGAAGAGAGAGCAAGCAGAGAATTTGTGAAGAACACCCATGTACAGATGTTTTTGAATTAATAAGAAGAGAGTCTTTGATTCAATTTCATGGTTGTTGTTGTTTCTCTATGTATGTTGTTTATGTTTTCATGAATGTTTGCTTTCTGGTCATTCATTTGTTTTGAATATGTTGTGCTTAAGATTTCAGAGGTTTAACTGAAGTCTGAGAGAGGAGAGAATAAGTTTCAGTTGTTTCTCTGTCTGAGCTAGGAGATTCCTGCATAGAGTGCAGTTGAATTCATCCGCATAGAGTGCGTTGATGAGGCTCGGCAGTTAAACCCTTA
Source organism: Picea engelmannii (assembly GCA_009831015.1). Lineage (NCBI taxonomy): Eukaryota > Viridiplantae > Streptophyta > Pinopsida > Pinales > Pinaceae > Picea > Picea engelmannii. Next base: position 8,798 of record ML850109.1, read on the forward strand.
TTCTCATTCACCCAGAAGTGAGTTGGGTTTGGTAGAGTCATGCAGAAGAAGTGTAGGCTGAACATGAAGTCTCAGTGGCTAGCCTGAGCAAAGGAAGGCATAGACTACTGTCGCCAGAAGTGCGCAGAGTCTGAGAGACTCAACACTTGGAGAATTGTTAAAGGTCGAGCATGAGAAGTGTGCGAAAAACCTATGAGAGAGTCAGAGTCGACAAGCCCAGGAGGGTAAGCGCTAGCGTAGGTCTTGGAAAAAATCCTCAGGGGGAACACTTAGCCATTTGAAAGGAATCCTCAAGGAGGAGAAATCGATGGTTAGGATTCACCAAGGGAACTAGCGAAATCCCGAGAAAGGATCTCAGTCGCCGATATTGGTAGGACACGTGTCAGGGATCCAGGGAGCGTCGGGGTTCAGTCCATCGGGATATCGGAATTTCTAAGGGTGTAGAAATCTCACATCAAGAAATCGTGATCCGCGATTTCCTGATGAGTGCTTTGGGCCATTCATCGGCGAGGACACGTGGCGGAAGATCCTGGTGAGTCGGTGTTTGAAGCCATCGGGGTTTCCAGGACTGAAAAACACTTGCATCAAGAAATCTCGATTAGTGATTTCCCGATGCGGTTAGAGCCATTGATCGGAAGGACACATGGCGAGAGATCCCGAGGAGTCGAGGTTCAGCGGTTCGGGATTTCCAGAGTCAAGCACATTGTGTAGAAATCGCGATCCACGATTTCCCGACAGAATAAAAGGCACCGAGTGGAGGACAGGTGTCAGAGGATTAAGTCTCACCCTGAGGTGACGACAGGTGGCACCGCATATCGGAGTTCGGGATCTGGAGAGGTCTGTGACACAGTGCATCAGGAATCGTGATTTCCCGAAACACGATTTCCCGATCGCCAATAGAGTGTGGGCCATAAGATCTAGGGTATAAGACAGGTGGCAGGAGGTCAGACCTTGCAGCGGGTCAACGCCAGGTGGCATTAGGGATCGGAGAATCAGGAATTCCGAGAGTGTGAGTTCTTCATGTTGCAAACTCGTGAACTCTGAAATCCCGAGGAAAGGGGAAGGAAACGGTCACGAGGGTTGACAGGTCACACGAGAGAGGAGTAGCCGGAGGGCTAGCGCCATAGTGGGAGCGCCATTGCGAATCAGGTTTCAGAGATTTGGGGAGGAAGTGAAACACGACATCGCATACGCCGATTTCTTGATAGGGAATTCCCAGATAGGAACAAGGAAGAGTCAGCATTGAGACCCATCGGGTTTCGTGGATTTGGGTAGCACGAGGAACGTGCTCGCTAGTTTTGTGATATCGCGAGACCTGATTTCATGACAAGTCAAAGGGAGATCATGGAGAGAATTCTGTGGGTATTAAGGGGTCTCGATAAGGGATCAGAAGAACCTTGAAGTTCTTCGGGCCTAGGATAAAGGAAGGTCCTGGTGGGTGTGGACGTGCCCCGAGTGGCGCTTTTGCGTCATATTCAAAGCTTGAGCAACAACTTCAAAATCTTCAAAACTTGGGTAGGAGTGTAATATGAGTGTACGACTGCACTACCCAGAGGTCTTCAACGGCTCATTGGTCATGGCCTTGATAATATTGATGATCAGACTAAAGGCTTCAGTGATTTCAAACAAGGACTTGATTGGATGTTCAGGATGGTCGGGTATGAGGACAACAGACATATTGCAGAGGGGTCGAATCAGGCTTGGTGACAAAATTCCCTTGGATAATAGCATGACAAATGATGCAGGAGCATCACGCACCTAGCAAAGCGAGACAGCGCGGGGAGCAAGGAGAGACCAGCTGGACAGCGCCAGCATTCAAATTTTGAAACATTGAAATATGGCTGCGCCAAACATTAAACATTGATGGGATGAAGCGCATTTGTACATGTAACGAACCTTGAGTAGATAAGCTCTCGTCCTTAGGTAGCTGAGGCATTTACTTAAAATTAATGCAAGTAGATAAATAAATTAAGACTAGATTAGACAGTTTGGCTTGAGAGGGAAAACGGAATATAGGCACCCTCCTTTGTATTATCATTGAGTATTAGCAAGGAGAGCAGAGCAGAGAGCTTGTGAAGAGACTCCATGTACAGATTAAATTAATAGAAGAAGGACTGTGATTTCATCCCCATGGATGTGTTTGAGCTCTGTGTGTTGTTGATATTATGCCTTTGCATGTTTGCTTCCTTTTATGCTTATCTCTTATATGCTGCTTATGTGATTGCATATCAGGTTAGAAATCTGAGAGAATGAGTTTCAATTGTTTCTCTGCTTGAGCCAGGAGATTCCTGCATAGAGTGCAGCTGAATCCCTCCGCATAGAGTGCGTCGAGGAGGCTAAGTAGCGAACCTTTGTTCTCATTTGCCCAGGATAAATTGGGATCGTTCAAGTCGTGCAGGTAAATGCAGGTTGGATGGAAGTCTCAGTAGAAAGTCTGAGAAGGAAAAGGTCGAAACTGTTGCAAGCATGAGTGCACAGGACCTGGAAGACTTCTTCACTGTTGGAAGTGGTTGAAGACCAAACGTAGGGAGTGCGTTCGAGAAATATCTGAAGGAGTCAGAGAGAGGCAAAGCTCAGGAGGGATAATTCCTTATAAGTGTCGAGGAACAGACTCAGGTGGAGCATGAAAAAAATCCATCCTTAAGAGCAGAAGGAGTTCTCAGAGAAAGAGAATCGACGGCTGGTGATCCCCATGAAGTTTCGCGAAATCCCGAGGACCGTCAGATCGTGCAGGAGTTACACGGGAGTTAACCCGTGAGTACAGGAAGAGAGAAACAAGTCCATTGGACTTCGGGGTTTCGGCATTCGGGGATTGGTAGGACGAGAGTTTTTCACCTCGTGAAATCCCGAAGTCACAATTCGCCGAATCAAATCTGAGCCGTTGACCGGAGAAGAGACGCGTGGTGCAGGATCCCTGTGGGCCGGGTTTCGGCGTTCGGCGTTCCCGGAGGCAAGGGTTCATACCCTTTTGAAATCACGATCGGTGATTCCCCGAGTTGACCAGAGCCATCGATTAGGACAGGGACACGTGGCGTGAGATCCCTGAGGATCGGGATTCGGCATTCGGTGTTTCCATAGGAAAGAGTCTCATACTCTTTGAAATCGTGAGTTGCGATTTCCCGAATCAACGAAAGCCGTCGATCATCGGAGGGACAGGTGGCACGAATCCGGAGAGATCGGGGTTTCGACGTTCGGGGAATGGTGAGGTAAGAGTTTTATGTCTCGTGAAATCGTGAGTTGCGATTTCCCGAATTAACGGGAGCCATCGATCATCGGAGGGACATGTGGCATCAGATCCCGGATATCGGGGTTCGACATTTCGGGGTTTTTGACACCAAAAGAAACTTGTACCACGGATTCGCGATCCGCGAAATCCCGAAGAGGACGTGGCAAGGTGGGTCCCCAAGACAAAGTGGGAGACAGGTGGCAATACACCGGAGTTCGCAGGTGAGAGGTCCAAGTCTGCACGTGCT
>WSFP011365908.1:0-32253 GCA_009831015.1 Picea engelmannii
TTTTCTAACAGTTCCTAGATTTCTTCAAGCAAATCTTCCATAGAATTATTTGTAAGGATAACTCTAGGCTTCCTTACTACAACAAACTGTATTTCTTTCTCCTTCTTGATTTCATTCAAGAGTTCCTTCCCACTCATGAGAATTATACTTGAAATAGCTTACTTGTTTTTCTCTTCCTCTTCTATGGGCAACAACATATGTGTCATACCATTCTTTTATAGGGTATAAGTATTCTTTCTTCCATCATGAATAACGTTTTTGTCAAACTGCCATGGTCTCCCCAATAAAATATGAGAGACATCCATAGGAATTACATCACACAATATTGCATCCCCATAACCTCCTTTTTTAAATTCATCTTGGCATTGTTGACTTACCATTACTTGATTCCCTTTCTTCGACCATGATACCTTGTATGGTTTTGGATGTGCAGTTGTATTCAACTCCAGATTCTCCACCATCTCTGTGGATACTAGATTGTTAGTGCTCCCACTGTCTATGATCGCCTTGCAAACTTTGTCTTTCATCTTGCAAGCAGTCCTGAACAGACTTTTTCATTGATGTAGCTCCTCTACGTCCTTCTCTGGTTTAAGAATAACTTTCCTCATCATGAGATTATTTCCTCCTTCTGCTGCTTCTTCCTCCACATGCTTCTATGCTTCATCAATTTGTGATTTTCCTTCTCCTTCTTTATTTTTCTTGGGACATTCCCAAGACTTATGCCATGGTTTTCCACAGGTATAACATCTGACTTTTCCTCCGCTAGATCTTCCTCTTCCTCTGGAAAAAGAGCTTCTTCCTCCATGTTGTCCTTCCTTATAACTTCCACCTTTCTCTAGGTGACTATGTTGTTTTCGAGCTTCATTCTTTGGTTTTTGGAACTTTTCTCTGTTGGTTCCCTTACCTCTGCTTGAATTTCCTCCTTTGTTTCGTTGGCTTTGTTTCCTGGCCAATTTTTCTTCATCTTTCAAGGATGCTTGATAAGCATCCTTGAATTTACTAATAGACATCATGTTGATATCCTCTTGTATTTCATATCTCAGTCCATTGATATATCTCACATAATAAAATGAACACAGTCCAAGATTTGGGATAATTCTGTATGTTCTATCCATTCATGAAACAAATTACATATATTGCAATTCTTCACTGCGTCTTTCTTCTACTCTATTATTCTCTACTGATCTCTATCTTCCTATCTCATAATAGTTTTACAATACAACAACAAATTATCTAAGGACTATCTCCACGAGCTCTCTCGTTCTGTCTGCAACCTATCCTATCAAGTCATAGCGATTACCTAATTTGTTCTATTACAATAACTAATAGTTATTTGCAGATAAGAGTCAACACTCTATATATGCAACTTCTTACAGTCCTATACTACTTTACAAATACAACATATTTAAAAATGTTGTTTCCAAAATATCTCAACAACTCAATTTACTTCTGAATTGAATGTTGAGATGTCATGTCCCTACCTCCGCGCTTGCGTCTTTGACTTTGAAGGCTATTCTCATGCATCATACTCCTCTGGTTAAAATTTTCATGGACTCTTGTCCATTAGCTCTTGTATTGTTTTTCCATGCTTCAAAATATTAGGTTATGTGACCTAACTTACATCTTCCATTGGATGATCTTTCCACTTCACTAATTAGTCAAGATATGTCTTCCTCCTAGTCTTCTTTCCCTCTCTTTATTCAATGATTTTCTCCATTTGAGGTTTTTTTGTTGTGGGAAATTGTTCTTCCCACTGAAATTCCTTCTGATCATATGATTCTCCTACCTCATCTCTCCTGTAAGGATGCAAGTCTACAACATTGAATATCGTTGATATCCCAACATTGTCTGGCAACTCAATTTCATAAGCATTGGCTGCAATTTTTTGAGAATCTTGCATGGTCTTATCTTCTTCATCTTCAACTTGTTATATTTTCCCATTGGAAACCTCTCTTTTCTCAAATGAGCTAAAAATTCATCACCAACCTCGAATTGCACTCCTCTCCTCTTTTGATCAACTATGTTCTTTTATTTCTAGTTGTTGTCCTATAGTTGTTCTATGACTCTGTCATGGAGTTTCTACATTTCTATTGCAAAATGTTCTACTCCATCTCTTTTGAACTCATTTTGATTCATATCTCTCAACTCTGTGATCCCTCTTGGTTGTATACCATACACAATTTCAAAATGAATGTTCCCTATGCTCCTGTTCACTAAATTATTGAATGCAAATTCTGCTTGTGCCATAATCTGATCCCATTGGCGACCTTTCTCAGTGAATAAAATTCTTAACAAGTTTCCGAGACTCATGTTTACTGCTTTAGTCTATCCCTCTATCTGAGGGTGATATGATGAACTAAAGGAAAAATTTGTCCCCAACCTCTTCCATAGATTCATCCAAAAGTGTCCTACAAATTTGGTGTCCTTGTCTGAGACTATGCTCCTAGGTAATTCATGTAGTCTCACCACTTCTCTGAAAAAAAAATTGCCTATGTGTGTAGCATCATTTGTTTCCTGGCATGGTATGACATGTGCCATTTTTGAAAATCTATCCACCACAACAAATATGGAATCACTCCCTTTCTAAGTTCTAGGCAATCCCAATACAAAATCCATATTGATTGCATCCCACGACCTCTATGGAATTGGTAATGGATGATACAAACCAGTGTTTTGTTGTCTTCCTTTTGCATACTAACAAATTCTGCATTTATATACAAATGTTTTCACCTCTACCCTCATGCTCAACCAATAGTATGAATTACTCAGTTGTGCAAATGTCTTATCATGACCAAAATTTCCAACTAAACCTCCACTGTGTTTCTCTTTCAACATGTTATCTATCATTGAGCATATTGGTATGCATAGATGGTTTCCATTGAACAATAATCCATCCTTGATCAAATATTCAGTCCATAGGCTTCTATCTCCCAACAAAGGATTCTTGCTTGCCTCGTAAGCTTCCTTAAAATTGGCATCTCTCTATACATCTCCTTGAGGTGTTCAAACCCTAAGGTCTCCACTTGGAATTCATGTACAATTAAATTCCTCCTGCTCAAAGCATCTGCAACTTTGTTAGTAGTTCCAACAATATGCTTAATAACAAAAGTAAAATTTTGCATAAATTCTACCCATTTATCCTGTCTCTGATTCAACTTTTCTTACTTAGTAATAAACTGCAAAGCTTGATTATCATTGTACAAGACAAATTCTTTAGGAATTAGATAGTGCCTCCACTTCTTCAAATCTTGAATCACTACATAAAATTATTTGTGATATGTGGAATACTTCTTCTTGGTGTCATTCATCTTCTCACTAAAATAAGCAACTAGCCTATTATCCTAACTCAAGACTGCTCCAATAACTAATCCACTTGCATCACATCTCACTTGAAATTTTTTTCCAAAATCTGGTAAAACCAGAATTGGTTGTTTTGTGATTTTCTCCTTCAACACTTTGAAACTTTTTCCAGCTTCCTCTGTCCAAATAAAAGACTTGTGTTTCTTATTCACATTGTCTAGCATGGGTGTACATATACCACTAAAATTTCTGATAAACTTTCTATAAAAAATTGCTAACCCATGAAAACTTCTCACCTCAAATATGTTGCTTAGAGATGGTCATTCTCTGATTGCTCTCACCTTTTCTGGATCCATCTTCAATTCATATGAAGAGATCACAAAACCCAAGTATATGAGTTCCTTCTTCATAAAAGATCTTTTCTTCAGATTTATCAACAATTTCTCTTGCTGCAACTTTTCCATCATTGATGTCAAATGTCTTAAGTGTTCTTTCTCTATCTTACTAAAGATTAGTATGTCATCTAGATATACTATGAAAAATTTACCTATGAAGTCTTTCAATACTTCATTCATCAATCTCATAAATGTGTTGGGTGCATTTTTCAACCCAAATGGCATGACCATCCATTCAAACAATGCTACATTTTTCGTGAATGTTGTTTTCCACTCATCTCCCTCTCTCATACTTATTTGATGATATCCACTCTTCAAGTATATCTTGGAAAAATAGCTCGCTCCACTCAAAAAATCCATCAAATCATCTATCCTTGGTAAAGGAAATATGTACCTAATAGTTATCTTGTTTATGGCTCTGGAATCTATACACATTCTCCATCCTCCATCCTTCTTTGGACTTAACAGACTCGGTCACACACTCCTTACAGACACTATGCACACCTTGCACTTTCTCAAAGAAGAGAAACAATTGAAACTTATTCACTCTCCATAGTGACTCATATATTCAACCCTATGAATGCATTCATAGATACAACAAAATTAAATAATAGATAATTGAAAACAAACAAAAAGTCTACCATTCACTCATTCAGATAGAAACAATAATAACACACATTTGGGACAATATTCCTCTACTATATTCATTCAACTGAACTTTCCATACATTCATACACAACTTCTCTATATCTCCCAACTCTTAATTATAATGGCAATCTACACATTAGATTCAACAACCTCTTCTTGGAAAAAATGCAAATATTTATACAAATGGACTCTTTGAGTTCTTCCCTCCAACTACTCTATGCTATCCTATCAAAATAAAATCTTTCAACTACTTTAACATTTATTACAATAAATATTGAGTCAGACAGATAAGAGAGGACGCTCCAAATCTATATTGCAATCCTTCACATTAAAGAAAAATACATTCCCCCATCAATCTTACGTGATGGCTTAGCCTCTGGTCATTAAATATGTTCATAACTCAAAATATTAGTCAAATATTGCATTAATACACTAACTTTAGAATTCAAAAATATTTCAAAATACGTGCCAGTGCGCCCAGTTGTCTTCCACTTGTGCTTTGTTGGTGATGCTCCTGCATCACTTCTGTTTGGTTCACTGTTCACTATATGTTTTTTTTTTTTTCATATGTTGTAATAACTAGGGGGATTTAATTTGACCGAAAGAAGGTTGAAGGATACATAGCAAAATTGGTATGCAGTTCTAGACTTATAGTTTTCGATTTTTTATTTTTTTTCCCTATTTGCATATTATCTGAATATAGTTAAGAAACATCTTGAAAATCAAAAATTAAGAGATGAAGCAAGTAATAGATGTTTAGTTCTATGAAATAAATAGAGACTTCATTGTACATGACAACATTGACCAGGTATTGCATAGCAATGGGATCTTTAGGTTGGATGCATTCTCATATACTGTGGGATATTGCCTCTTCGATGCAGTTCAAGTTCTATTGCATTTCCAATATTCCTCGACCGACCTGCGAAATGGATTGATAGGTTATTTCTTGAGCTATTTAGAAAATGGTGACATTGAGGCATTGGAGTCGTATCAATACAAATTGGCATTTGATTTTCTTTTCCAGTTGCATGGAATACATGATGTCACTACGTATTTTTCAAAGATGCGGTTGTCTGCATCTGCAACTCTGCCTCAACATGAGAGGGGACTTTGGGGAGATACATTTTGTATACGGTGGTTGTCCAAGTGGCTAAATATATCAATTGGAATATGGTCATTGACAAGAAAAACAAGATATCTATTATTCAACAAAATTACATCTAGGGATCCATATTGCATCTTGTTCCATGCTGCCAATCCTGTCAGTGGTCATTATGAACCACTAATCTATAGAAAATTATCCATATGAAATCTTGGAGGACCTCATGTTTACTTGTCCATCATTTGCAAAGGCCTTCAATCGCATTGGAAATCAATTATCCATCATATACACTCTCATGGATTACACATAGCGACAACTATTGCATCTAGTTGTGGAGATAGTATGTTTAATGCAATTTGCTAGAGTTCAATGTGCACTTGCTGTGACTTTAAGTTGTACAATCCTTTTGCAATGCAATTATAGGTGGAAACCAACATGGTTTTAATCACTTGCATGGACACCTTTTACCATATCTCCTAGAAAGTATGTCGATAATTGGAAGTTGACAACAATACCTTGTAAACATGGCAATGCCATATGATAAAGGAAATGTAGAGGGTGGTATATTCTATTTGCAATGGCTATCTATCATATTCAGAATAAATATCTAGGTCTAGTCGGCCCTATCGGATGGTACTTTCCATTCCTACTGTATTGATTCAAACTATGATCGAACAATTGACATCATGTTGTTGAAAATAGATACACCACATATCCATTATCAACCTTTGATGAGAAATACTACCAGTTCAGGGTCCACTGTCCATGCCACCTAAACCACATCGAATATGCATAAGCATTGCATGCTATTTAATAGGAATGAAACTCATCCCAGTTGTCATGAGGTCATACATAGCTTAAATAAAAAATGTATACTAACTTATCACAACTTAAAAAAGGTCATACGTGAGAGAAAAAAATACATTGGTAGTATAAGAAATACTACCAGTATAGGATCTAGTGTCCATGCCACCCAAACCACATCGAATATGAATAATCATTGCATGTTATTTAATTAGAGTTAAACTCACCCCAGTTGTCATGAGGTCATACAAAACTTAAACAAAAAACATAGACTAACTTATCACAACTTGAAAAAGGTCATACACGAGAGAAAAAATACATTGGTACGCTTCCTTCTAGACAAAAAATCACACATCACAACCTAAAAAAAATTGTTCGTGCACAACACAATCACATTTTCACACTTTTTGCTGAACACAAACATCACATGTCCAATAACAAAGAACATCATAGTTTTCACCATTGATATGGCGAGGATGCAATGCTCATAAGAAATGTTGATTCCACCTCCAACATGGTCTTTCAACAAGTGAAACTAGTTTCCAGTGGCAACCATAAGTTAACCTACCACATGTTGAAAAAACAGATACGTGAGAGAAACATGTACAACCACATATCCCACAATGGTCATGGTATTGACCGAGAGGAAAAAATCACATTTTGTGTCCTAGAGCCAACACCATGCACTGCTGGCAATGAAAACCATCAAACACTTTATACGCATGCTTGTATAGGGAAGAAAGATGCAAAACAGAACTATATGAAACAAATTAAATACACTCCTTCCATTGCATATGAGATTTGCAATCAATTGAATTTCACAAAAAACATTAAGTCTTTCACGCCTGATTTTGAAGCATAATACCTCAACTTGACACTAAATGATAGAACATTTTCCAGTGGCAATATTTGTCTTATATGCAAACGATCAATTGAAAATGGAAAAATGCCACACTTTGCAACGCCTAACCAAATCAAATGCAATACACCACTACTAGATGTAAGTACACTTACATAACTTGAAGAGAGACTTGTGTCTTTGTGGATTGAATTTGCATAAGTCAGACCCTGGGGATATAAACGATCCCAAATGGGCTTAACATGATCAATTATTAATGTGCATGTCCAACTAGATGTTGTACAAAAAGCCTTGCCACAATTCATTAGTGATACAATGACAATTTTTGTAGCTCTCAAAAGACGCTTGCAATACAAGAATGCATACCAGGCAGGTAAAGTGTGTGTGCATGTTGTCATGAAAGCATTACAAGAATTATGCTCCAAGGCCCTGTACAAAGCACATAACATCTGTATAAATGAGAACTGGAACAATGTTCTTGGAGAAGGGGATGAAAACTCTACACAGACTTTCGAAACTGCTAGTGAATTTTATACAAGCGATGAATCAGAGAATTAAAGACTTGTTGAAACATTGATACATGGATTCAATGACTCACAACACATTCGTGACTTGCAAGATAAGATTTTCGAAATTGCACCTACTGAAAGGAAATGCCCACTTGGAATATTCAAGGACAATTTTTTTGAGGAAATGAACTTCCCAAAACTGTTTATGGATATTCATGTCCCAATGACATTACAGAACGATTCAACTACCAAAAAATAGTTCGATGGGACCTGCTACATTCAAGCGGTGACTTCTCCTGTCACATAACAAATTTGTTTTTCAAAAAATGAACATAATAATTGAGCAAGTGTTGTCTTACATGCGGGTGCGAATAAGAAAAGGCCAGCTACAAAGAAGAAAGTTATTGTCCAAATATGTCAAGTACAAGGAAAACGTAGAAAAAATCCTAAAATATGATATTGGACACATAGATTTCAAAAACATTCACATCCCTCCTGACTATTTGAAACAAAACAAGAAAACTATTTTTGAAATGATCCGACAATTGGGACTGTCAACATTTTTCATCACATTTACAAGTGCAGAGCATCACTGGGATCCATCGGTGGCTACGGTGTCTGCATTGTATAGGAGTGGGAAAATGAAAAAACAAACTGATACATTGGAAAATGATGACATTGACTACCTCATAAGAAAAGACCTAGTGACATGTACTTGCTACTATAGGAATAGAATAAATGCTTTGAGGCAATTGATATGCCATGATGAAATGTTCTTCGGAAAAATATCGGACTACTTTTTTGTGACTAAGTTCCATAATAGAGGGAGTGAGCATGACCACACACTATTATGGATAGAGGGTGCACTGGTCTATGGAAATGACAACAACTCACAGATTGAGCAGTTTGTGAACAAATACATAACATGCAACATAGATAATTTGGATCCAAAACTTTCCAAAGTTCATAGACATTATCATACAAGAAGATGTAAAAAATGAAAAAAATCACATTGCAGATACAACTTCCCCGTGCCGCCAATGAGAACAACAAGAATCATAGAGCCAATTAGTTTAGATGACAATGTTCTCATTGAGAAATATAAATCCTTGTTCACATTTCTAGAACAAAGAGACTTTGATTAGTTAATGAGCTTCAACGACTTCTTGATAGAGATAAATCTAACAAAATATGAGTACATCCAAGCCATACAATCTACAATTTTCCTTAAACGAAAAATTTCCCATATTTGGAACAATAGTTTCTACAAGGACATGCTAGCTATGTGGAATGCAAATACAAATGCATCGTATGTCCTCAATGCATATTTTGTAGCATCATATTGTACCTTGTATATGACAAAGGTTGACAAGTGCATTCAGAAGAATACACAAAGAACATGAAAGAAATCATATTGATGCTATGTAAATGATACTTACACTTGGAAATACATTACTTAATCTTCAAAAAATGTCTTCTCAACAAGCAATCCACATTGCACTTTCCCTACCCCTCAACTGTAGTTCAAGGAAATGTGTCTTCATAAAAACATCTCCACTTGAGAAATGCACACTTGTGTTTAAACCACTTCCTTTGCTAGAACAAGAGATTGACAATTCAGAGGATGTACTATGTCGCTCTATTATTTATTATTACCTCCAACATCCATCTCCTATTAAGCATATATGCTTAGCAGATTTTGTCTTGCATTACAAAAAAATTGGTGCACCCATATAAAAATTAAAAAAAACCCTCTTGTAATATGCTTTGTTATATACAACAAACATATTGACTATGAAAACTATTGTAGAGAAAAAATACTATTGTACATTCCGTTTGATCAAAATGAAAACACATTAAAACATAACTTCCCTACATGGGAAGCTGTGTATATTGCTTATGAGACTATAGTACAAAACAATGAATCTAGATTTACATACAATGTTAATCCAACATGGGGTGATCTAGAAAGTGCATTTCATGAACTAGAAGACCCTGGAAATGTTGATGAGACATTCACAAACTGTAAAACAGCTAGAACTCTCTGTGAGTCCTATGACTTGCAAGAAGATTTACCTCGTTCTCGAGCAACCAACATTGAAAAATATATCAATCATGGATTTCAAGTCACAAAACATCCTTCCTTATTGAAAATAATGAATACTACATAATCAAACGTCTGTTGAATTGAGAGAAGCAAGAAATTCTAAAGAATATTGCAATTAAAAAATGCTTGAACATGAACACTCCTCTGCACTTGTTCCTTACAGGCGGGGTGGGAATAGGCAATACATTAACAACGAAATAACTATTCCAAATTCTTATATGAATCTATGATTTAAACAATTCCTCTGAACCTATGAAACCAAAGGGGCTAATAGTTTCATACACATGAAAAGCTTCATATAATGCAGGTGGAACAACAATCCACTCTGCATTTTTTATGCCTTTTAACAAGTAACAATATCTTCCACTCAGGAAGGAAATGTTAGATACCTTGTCTAAACTTTATGATGAACTACAACCTGTCTTCATAGATGAGACATATTTGATTGGAAGTCGCTTCTTGTATTCCATTGACAACTAAATAAGAAACATAAAACATGTGCACACCAAATACTTTGGGAGCATTGGCATGATATTTTGTGGGTATCCTTACCAGGCTCAACCCATCCAATATTCTTTGATATTTGAACAACCTATGGTCAATATGAAAAAAATGACACCTGACTTCTAGAAAGAAAATATAAAATGCTTTGAATTATATACTACAAAGCGCTAGATAGATGAATCATTTGTTGCAATTCTGAATAGAATGTGGACAAACAGCCAAACTCATGATGACTTAACATATATCAATTCAAGGTGCATGCGACCTGCACCAATGGACCCAACCTTCCCTTACTTGTTCTACATGAATAGGGATGTTGCAATGCATAACAGGTACATGCTATCGCTTAATCCTGGTGATGATATCATCATCAATTCAATTGACCTCGAAGAATACAACCATGGAAATGTACCACGTCATGAACATAAAACCACTTTGCCTTTGCAACTTGTCCTGAAATTAGACATGCTAGTTGAAATATATGCCTACAACTGTGATTCACATAATGGATTGGTAAATGGTGCAGATGGAATACTCAAAGGTTATAACAAAACAAAAAAAGTTGATGTCCTCTGGATTAAGTTCCATGAGCCGCATATAGGCCACCGACAAGAAAAAAAGTTGGATTATCTATATAATTCAAACACTGCACACAATTGGACACCTATATTACGAATATCAAAACCAATATTGACATCGACAAAGACAGGTCGACTGGAGATTCGAAAACAGTTTCCAATTAAACTTGCATGTGCACGTATAGTCCACATATTGCAAGGACTAACACTTGATAATGTTGCATTTGAACCTTTTGGAATTCGAATACATGGGCTTGTATACACAACACTATTCCATGTTAGAAGTATATACTCCTTGTATTTACTAAGTGCTCTTACATAAGATAACTTCAAAGTCAAACACAAAGTTGATATTGAGATGCAACACCTTAAGACTAGCACAAAGTGGAATCTACAGTATGATTACCAATCCATACAAATAAACTCATCTGTATCAATTCTCTCACTTAAAATGTGCAACCTACATGAACATGTGGATGATATACTCAATGACTATGACACAATGCAGTTCGATATTTTGTGCTTGCAGGAAACATACATGACATTATGCATGCAAAACAAGAAATTTCCAAATCACAATTGCATATCAAGTTACAATACACATGGGGTGATGATATTAGTGAGAAAACATGTAACAATTATGGAGCATATGAATTTCGAAGAAAACAATGTTGAGATGGTGCTCGCAAAAGCAATTTTCCATGGATCAAAAATTGCAATACTGAATCTCTATGCTGCTCTGCATGCAACATTCTCCAACATACTAAATGTTCTCTCCAATGCATTAGAGCATTTGCATCTAAACGAAACCATTATCATTGTAGGAGACTTCGATATTGACATGCTAGAAAATAATGCTAGAACAAAAGAATTGGAAAACTACATGTGCAGATATAGGCTCCGCTTTCTTTTGGATAAGATAAACCATGTACAAAACACACTTATTGACCATGTATGGTCGAATGTGCCCATTTCTCAATACAACATCTTTATCTTAGACACATACTGGTCTGATCACGATACAATTGGTATTTCACTTTAATTATGAAATATACATCAAACATATTGCAAAATCATATTTCTATGTCTCAAAGCATATCTGTCTAGCTTGTTGCACAAAACCAAGTTATCAATTGATTTTGGACACAAATTGTTTTTTACACAATTTTTTTATATATACACATACATGGATGAAGAAAAAAATAAAAATGGTACATTCTTCTAACACTATATGTTACTCTATTCCTTTTATTCTAGTTTATTTATTGTATGTACATATTCTTTTCTTTTTCCTTACATATCAACTTACATTCATGTTCATTGTGTTTTGTACTTTCCTTCATTGAAACAAATAGGAAAACTGGACAAGGCAAAGAACTCTTAACCATAAATGTAGAAGAACACATACAAAGGTGCATACTTATACCTATATTCCATATCCAATTGTTTTTCGTTTACTCTGTCTATATTTATTCCACTGGTTTGCATCTCTTTTGTTTTTTTTCCTTGGATACTACATATCTTCCTATATATTAACCTATCTTCGTGTCAATTGTATTTTATGTGTCGCTACCTTGAAATAAATAAATTTTTACTCCATCTTTTTTTCATGTGTTCCTACATAGCAACTTGCCTTCATGTCCATTGTATTCTTTGTATTTATACATTGAAAAAAGAACAGACTAATTGAACACGAGGATGGAGCCTTATGTGCCACAACTAAGAAAGTTGGAGCACAATATTCCAAAAGGTATGGCTACAGTGGTGCCACAACAAATACAATGTGTATGCCTAATGCACATCCATATCGAGTATGAAAAATATACACATGTTCATATCCACTATTTCAGAAGTGACATGGGCATGAGCAATGAACCATCAAAAACATCAACACAATGGCAATGTCGAAGGTAAAGATTCATAGATTATGCTCTTTCTATGTCTATGAAACAAATATCCACAGTTATTTATTCTACTATGCCATGGTAAATATGTTTATGTCGTTTACACCACATGTTTTTTAGTTCACAAGAACTATCGACAAGTAGAGGTGAAACCCCCATCATAGTACAAGGTCCAGAGACTAAGAGGTATGGTTATAGAACTCTAATCTGCATACGTTATCCAATTTGTGCATATATTGAAGCTTGTCATATTTTAGAATATGCTTGCATGCAAGATTCCAAGTCATATATTTTGTCTATTGTTTGTTGAAATAGATATAAACAACATCTGTTTTAACTTGAGCTCTAGCTATATTTCATGGATGAGAATGTTTTTTCCCATAGTTGATGTGTTCCTATCGCTTGATAATTATAAGACTAAGTGTTGTTGTGTGAGGCATAAAGTTCTATGCTCCTTTTCTTTTTCCTCTTCTATACTTGCCACTTTTTCCCTTTTCTTCTTCCCTTTTGTTACCTGTTTCTAGTTCTACACTTAGCCACATTTCCATGCTCGCAGGTTCCCGGATAGGCGCTATTGAACTTTCATGCCTCATTTTCGGGGTATACATATTGCAGCCAAAACTTTGGTGATCTACAATTAGACTCCAAACTCCTCGAAATCGCAAGCCTCACTCTACCTACGAGCTTGCTAAAATAGATATAAACAACATCTCTTTAGACTTGAACCAGGGTCTATTGAGCTCCAACTATATTTCATGGTTGAGAATGTTTTTACCATAGTTGATGTGTTTATATCGCTTGATAATTATCAGACTAAGTGTTGTTGTGTAAGGCATAAAGTTCTCTTCTCCCTTTCTTTTTCCTCTTCTATACTTACTGCTTTTTCCCTTTTCTTCTTCCCTTCTGTTACCCGTTTTTGGTTCTATACTTAGCCACATTTCTATTGTTACACGTAAAAATTACTCACTTTGATAGTGTCGCAAGTGTCGTCATTACAAAGGTCGCAAGTGTCGCATTTTTCTCACAAGGTCACAAGTGTCGCATGTTGCTCACAAGTGTCGCAAACATCAAACAAATCATACTGTCATGATGCCTATGTCGTGCCTATAACGACATGAGAAAGACACTTGAAACACCTCAAACATTTGATTTGGAAGAGGAGAAATGAGTCAACAGGCTTGCAAACCTTTTTCCATCTGAAAGCACCTCAAAAATTGAGTTTTTGGAGGGGAGCGCTCCCCCTTACACTATCTCGGAGCGTCGACGCTCCCCCTTACACTGTCAGGGAGCGTTATAACGCTCCCCTGGCCCTTTTGAGGGAGCGTTATAGATTTTGAAAGCGTTGGCGCCCCCCTAAATCCTACTAGGGAGCGCTACAACGCTCTTATGGACCTTTTGAGGGAGCGCTACCTATTCTAGGCAGTTGTTAAGATGTTGAGATGAATGGGGGAAGCATCTTTTCATTCTTGGAAGGCAGTTGGATTCGAATCCCTAGTCCAGCCATGATCTTAGGGAAAATCCTCAACTGAAGGAGGAAAATCCTCACCTTCCCCAAGGATATCTCAAGTGGTTAAAGCCTCTCCAAGGCTATATAAGAAAGCTTTCTAATGGTGAAAGGAGACTAGAAAAGAGAGAATTACACCAAACTTATGATCTCATAAGTGGTGCTGGAACAGAGATGATGGGGGAAGAACTGAAGATATGAAACTTATGATCTTGGAGGAAGCTCATGGTCAGCCAAAGGAGAGTGATCAGTGAAGCTGTTGTTATCCAGGTTGTGGATCTTTCAGGCAAGGGTTAGACGAAGAGGACTTGACGAAGCTGTCGCATTCGCATCTACGATTGTAAGTATTGTTGTCGTTATTCTCATCAATATGACACACTTGGCCTGTTTCTTTCTAGTTTGTGTCTAATGTCACATGAACTTATCATTAAGTGATAGATCTGTTTTCATGCTAATATCAGTAGAGTAGGAAGTGGTCGTATCTTGTTTGTCCACATGATCCAGCGAGAAGCAAAGGATCGAAGCGCAACTAGGAGTGTGCAGGGACAAACGTCGATAAAGAGGTACTTATGTCATCCTTCATTATCATGTGTTAGTTTAGATAGATTTGAAAGGAAGTCAGTGTCCATGTTAAGCATTTTCTGTCTAGAGTTAGGGTCAATCTCTTAGAGGCGATCTACCTATCCGCAAGGAGATTTTCCTACAACAGAAACTGGTGACTCCACTGGGGAGATAGCCTCAAATCGAAACTTCTTGTTTTGATTTTCTCCTCATTGACCTTGTTCTATCCCTTGATTGTTTCAGACCTGGTTCACTCCTCTTTTGATTAGTTTCATGAGCTGATTGGCTCCTTACCTCATCACACTCAGCATAATTGTCGAATTTGGTTTTCAATTTTTGGAATTTTTTGACATTTTTTGGGGTTTTAGACCCTGGCGCCCATGTCCTAGTGTTAACAGAGCGCCAGCGCTCCCCCATACCTTTTCACAGAGCGATATAACGCTCCTTTCCTTTGGAAACAGAGCGCCAGCCTCTTCTTGGCCCAAAAACCCTCCAGAACTGCCTTCTTCAGGGTTTGCCTCTGTGTCCCTTTTGCTGAGTGACCTTGTGAGTCAATTTTTCTTCCCTTTCAGCCTTGACATCTGTCTTTTGATTGAAGAATAAGCATCTCACTATTTGGATCTTGTAGCCTTCTTCACTATTTTTATTGAGTTTTTCCTGTTGAGTGAAGTTTGAAACCCATGCATTGTTCTTCTCTTCTCATCAACTGAGTAAAACCCTAGTGAAGGTCATCAAAGGCCTACAGACCTCTTCATCTCAATTTCAGTCAAGGTCATTGTTCTTCAACTTTTGATTTTGAGTGTGGAGTTTGTTTTTCTTTTCTTTGATCGTTCTTTTCTTTCGCTTTTCGTTTTGATTGCTACAAAGGGTGTATTGTTTGTGTGACTTTTGCTTGTGCTAGTTTGGTTTGCATTCATATAAGAAAGATAATTAGCAAGACGAGCATTGTGTTGTATTGATCATCACTCATACACAAACAATAAAAGACATCTTTATGATTGATTGTGCATATTAGAAAGCATTTAATTTTTTTTTCATTACATCAGGATTTGATTGAGAAAAGAATCGTTTGAGGGCATTCCTTATTAGTGCTTGTTAGTGAAAAGAACTTTCTCTCTCTCCCTTAGATAGATGTTCATCGAAAGGAAATGATTGCTTATCATATTTGATGCACTCTTTGGGTCTGAGTCATAATTCCATTCGTTTCACTTCCATGCACCCCTTTGCGTAAAGAACAACCATAAAAATAAACGCTAATTAAAAGTTATCTAGAACTTTTTCTTTTCTAGGATCCTCCACCAACAGTAGACTAGGCTTAGTACTTTGGATTAGGGTTGTGAGCATAACTCTCCAAAGTTTCCAAAACAAACAGTAGCATCCTGAGTTAGGGAGAGAAAATCCAGTTATCGTATAAGTCTACCTGGGATCCCCCTCTCACATAGGGGTTACGCACGAGGTCGCATTCGGGTGAGCTATGGGGAATAACCCTCCGTGGTTTAACTGATTGTGGTGGTCGGATCGTATTATGGGGATCACTTTGAGGTAAATCCACAATTACTGCGTGGAAGCCTTTTAGTTGATTTCGGGCTTGATACCCTGCCCGTACGATCGGATCGGATTGTCGTATGTTCCCACCCAGGGGCTGACTGCGAATTGGTAACCTTAGTGGCCATAATATTTAGGGTCTTACACAAGGTGACGGTGATGGGAAGTCTCACTGTACCTGGAGTAGACATTGGTCAAACTCACTCAGGCTCCTTGGAGGGTAAATCCACAATTACTGCATGGAAGCTTGCACCAAGGCGTAAGTCCGTTAAGCAGGTCGCCATTGTAATTGTTCCACCCTATCCCCGCCCCTTCTGGACTTGATCACGCGAAGTTGGATTTCATCACCAACTAGTACGGTCATCAAAAGAAGGTCTTGTTTGCTTGGTTGTGATTCTTAGATTCTTTTAGCGTATGCTGTTTCTTTTACTTAGTGGACCTTAGGTCGAGTCAGTGTTAATGGCATCGAATCCTGGGAGTACCAATGGAGGAACCCTTTCTTCTGGGGAACCTTATACCTTTCCTTCATTTGGAAAATTTGGTCCTCCATATGTTGCCACACTGAGTCTTCCAAGACTCACTATTGGATTACCAGTTTGGTTGTTCCCCACTCTGATGATCCCAAATCCTCCCAATGTTTCAGTTGCACCTAATGCTTTGGATGTCAATACACCACCCACACATCAACCTCACGTCGACTTTTTTCCTTCTTCGCCCATCAAGTCTCCTTCCATTCCTCCTTCTTCGCCTAGTGAAAGCTCTAAAGCAAGTATCCAGGTTGATCAGAAGAAGAAGAAATGGAAAGAGAAGAAGAAGAAGAGCCCAAAAAGGACCAAGACCCCAACAACATCATATGTTGGCTCTAAGCAACCAGTTACTATTAATAGTACTGGGAGTGTTGATGAGGTCAACAAGATTAAAATGAGGAATCCAAAACCCAAATTCCCTTGCATCCTTTGTAAGGGTGACCACTTTTTGAGGTATTTCCCCGGTCTTACCCAGGTCTTAGAAATGTGGTGCTCCACGTCATCAACCTCTGTCGGTCATGTCGATGATATCCCATAAACTAGTGATGTTCAGGTTGGTAACAAGAAGAAAACTGTCAAGTTCCCTTGCATGTTGTGTAAAGGTAATCATTACTCTCACCTTTGTCCTCACATGGACGAGGCTTCTTCTCTTTTGGAAAAACTTCAACTTCCAAAAGGTTATCGTAGGCTTTCCTCCGACCCATCGTTGGTTGATGGACTAGTCAATCCGGTTCCATCCCCGGTCAGTCCGGTTGATCAGGTGGTCAATCTAGTTTCCTCCTCAATTGAACCACAAACCCAAGTAGTTGATCCAGTTCCGTCATCGATCAGCCCCACTCTTCATCAAAAGAGTGACACCAAAGTGGTCGATCTGTTTTCATCTTCGGTTGACCCCACTCTCCCGTTAGAGAGTGACACCAAAGTGGTCGATCCGTTTCCACCCGTCGACCCCATTCTTCCCATGGAGAATGAAAATCAAGTGGTCGATCCAGTTTCACCATCGGTCGATCCCATCCCTCCATTGAGGAATTTCAAAGTGATTGATCCAGTCCCTTCCTTGGTCAGTCCCACCCTTCATCCAAAGAGTGTCAAAGTGGTCGATCCAGTTTCGCCATCGGTCGATCCCATTCCTCCATTGAGGAATGTCAAAGTGACTAATCCAATCCCTTCCTCGGTCAGTCCCACTCCTCCTCTGAAGAGTGTTAAAGTGGTTTATCCAAGTCCACCATTGGTTGATCCGATCTAATCATCGGTCGATCCTACTCTCCTTCTAGAGAGTAAACCTGATACTGCCCATGTTTTTCTCGTTAATACAAACTCTACCATGCCTGGGAGCATTCCTCCTCCTCCTGTGGAACCCCCTCCAAGTACTGAAGCTATCCTTTTTTATTGGGGTGCGCTAACTGGACCTTGTCTTCCCTCCCACATTCCTTTCCATATTACAGTACAGGTTTGTGGTTGGGACGTTCCTCAAACGCTGATAGATGAAGGTGCATCCGTTAGTATTTTGTCCTCTGTTGCTTGGTATGCTTTGGGTTGTCCTCAACTTGCGTCGGTTACACAGAATCTGTTATCTTTTAACAGAAGAACTAGTCAACCTTTAGGGATCCTTCCTCAGTTTCCTGTAACTTTGGGAGGGAAAATTGTCTTTATCGATGTTATGGTAGTCCGAGACCCCTTGGATTTCTCTTTGCTCCTTGGGCGGGATTATGTCTATGCTATGAAATCTATTATATCCACTCTTTTCCGTGTGATATATTTTCCTCACGATGGAAGAATTGTGACCATTGATCAACTTTCATTCATCGGCCCCGACTGGGTTACCTCCCTAAGTGGTTCCTATATGCAGACAGTATCGCCCCCGCCGCATGTCAATTATGTAGCGTTGTCTCCCATGACCTCAACTTCCGACGATTTGGATCCGGTAGTTGACATGGTGATCTCTTCGATAGGGTTATTGGAGCTTGATCTCCTTACCCCTATTGCGACCCTCAACATGTGTTCCTTCCAGAGTGATTCTCTTCCATCTGACAAAGATCTCTTGGAATCCATGACCGAGTTTTGTCCCTTGACATGGTATCCTTCCAGAGTGTTATCCTCTTGGAAGCCATGATCAAGAAGCAACCACGAGCATAGTTTTTCTTCTCTGTGGAAAGCTCGTTAAAAAATGAAACAGAGGCTTTGAGCATAGTTTTCTTCTCTGTAGCAAGCTCGTTAAAAAATGAAACAACAATCTGGGGATCGAACCCGGAACCTTGAGCATAGTTCTTTTCCTGTGTCAAGCTCATTAAAAAATGAAACAATCACCTCTCCCTTCAAGGTGAGTCTTTCGCCAGATCTCGTAGATGTTGAGTCGAGTCTTTCATTAGGTCTCGTTTTTGAACCTTAATTTCATCCACCTGTATCCTTTTTCTCCATCTAGCACATAAATTGGTGACAACCTCAAAGTCGGTGAATGAATTGAAGCTTGGGGGGGCATGTCTCCAGCCTTTGATGATCATTCTGGAGTCAAGTCACTAGGCTTTCAAGATGGGGGCAGAGTACCGAGCTTAGTCTTTGTTCTTTCTCGTGCTCATAAATACATGAGAATGAAACCGGGTAAACTTTTATCTCTTTTTCGGACCCGTATGGATACAAACACACGAAAAAGGAACCCCCCTGGAGTTTCCTTTAAACCCTTTTCAGACTCTCTAAATGTGAAAATATTGTCGAGCGACCTTGCTTCCTTTCACGCTCGTTAAAAGGTCAGAAAGGGCATCTTTCGAGCGATAGTTTAACCCTTTTTTGGTCTTGTTGGACTACTGTACGAAAAAGGAACTGAGAGAGTTCTCTTTTAAGTGTTTTTCCAAACTCTATAATCCCGAAAAACCTTCGAGTTTTCTATCTTTGGACTCGTTAAAGCACACATCGACAGACCCATATGGGACCGAACCCTTACTTCTTCTAGTTCATTAAACAAAGGAAGAGGAACTTACCGAAGGTGAGTTATATTGAGCATGTGTTATCCTCCTCGAGCTCATTAAATCAAAAAGAGGTACTCATCTATCTGGATGGGGGGAAAAATTAAAAGGAGCAAGCCAAACAGTCTCTTGAGAACATCATCCAGCACTTCTTAGAGTCGCCCTTGAACACGACACTTTGTCATATGCATGAATCATAATCCATTGAACCTCTGCACTGAGCCAATCATCGAGTTCCTTTCACTCCTTTGGGTCACCCGACGCAATTCATAGTATTCATTGCATAGTTTTGGTCCATGTCATGTTTTGTTGTTGTGCCTCAGTGTTCAAGGGAAGTATCTGCCTCGAGAGTCAGCCATCCCAAATATCTTGCCTCAAAACCTATGTCATTCCATGTCCGTTTGATCTACCAATTACATCTCCATATCCGTTTCATGTCATTGATGGGGGATACATCAAGGCCCTCCCTCGACGAGTCTATTCCTGTCGACTCCAACACATTATCCAGGAATTAGGCTTAGAAACTAGTTAGTACTTTGGGACCTGCATGCCTCAGTGGAAGGCCTCCTCACATTCGACAATGGGTTTACATCATTGACCCCTGATCGAATGATTCCATGGATGTTCGACTTCAGCTCATCTATTCACATTCGCTAGAATGTACTAGGGTACCTTGGGAATCATTGACATTAATGGTGATCTCCCTCGCACTTGTTAACGGTTCACCCCATTGACCGGTAATCAAGTGGTTTCTGCCATGTTCAACATCAGGACATCTATTCACATGGTCAGATTCGTGCCATATTGGGATTGGTAAGAAGACCCTGGGTTGAGCGATCACCTTGATATATGCTTTGCCCAGGCTGCGAAGGAGTTTTTATTGGACAAGAACACATACACTGTCACATAGATCCACTTTGTATTGGTCGTGGCTATGTCTTGTCATCTCGTAGATCCACTGTGTATTCTTCATGGCTACGAGCAGTTCATGTCATCAGAGTATAGATCCACAGTGTATTTTCAGTGGCTATACCTTTTTATCAATATGATTATGGATCCGCAGTGTATTTTATGGCGGCCATACCTTGCAAAGTCTTGATCACCCAAGCATAGGTATACCTGCCTTGGGTTTTGAAATATGTCATGATATTTGTTGGATGCTTGTGTGCATCTTCTGTCAGGTTCTTCGAGTCTATACCCTTGCTTGGATGTCTAAAAAGTATTTCAGTCATCAGTTGACATCTTCTAACTTCATACTTTGGGGGGAAATCTATTACACGTCAAAATTACTCACTTTGATAGTGTTGCAAGTGTCGTCATTACAAAGGTCACAAGTGTTTCATTTTGCTCACAAGGTCGCAAGTGTCGCATGTTGCTCACAAGTGTCACAAACATCAAACAAATCATACTGTCATGATGCCTATGTCATGCCTATAATGACATGAGAAAGACACTTGAAACACCTCAAACATTTGATTTGGAAGAGGAGAAATGAGTCAGCAGGCTTGCAAACCTTTTTCCATCTGAAAGCACCTCAAAAACTGAGTTTTTTGAGGGGAGCGCTCCCCCTTACACTATCAAGGAGCGTTATAACGCTCCCTTGGCCCTTTTGAGGGAGCGTTATAGATTTTGAAAGCGTTGGTTCCCCCCTAAAGCCTACTAGGGAGCACTACAATGCTTTGATGGCCCTTTTGAGGGAGCACTACCTATTCTGGGCAGTTGTTAAGTTGTTGAGATGAATGGGGGAAGCATCTTTTCATTCTTGGAAGGCAGTTGGATTCGAATCCCTAGTCCAGCCATGATCTTAGGGCAAATCCTCAACTGAAGGAGGAAAATCCTCACCTTCCCCAAAGATATCTCAAGTGGTTAAAGCCTCTCCAAGGCTATATAAGCAAGCTTTCTAATGGTGAAAGGAGACTGGAAAAGAGAGAATTACACCAAACTTATGATCTCATAAGTGGTGCTGGAACAAAGCTGATGGGGGAAGAACTGAAGATATGAAACTTATGATCTTGGAGGAAGATCACGGTCAGCCAAAGGAGAGTGATCAGTGAAGCTGTTGTTATCCAGGTTGTGGATCTTTCAGGCAAGGGTTAGACGAAGAGGACTTGACGAAGCTGTCACATTCGCATCTACGATTGTAAGTACTGTTGTCGTTATTCTCATCAATATGACACGCTTGGCCTGTTTCTTTCTAGTTTGTGTCTAATGTCACATGAACTTATCATTAAGTGATAGATCTGTTTTCATGCTAATATTATTAGAGTAGGAAGCGGTCGTATCTTGTTTGTCCACAGGATCCAGCGGGAAGCAAAGGATCGAAGCACAACTAGGAGCGTGCAGGGACAAACGTCGATAAAGAGGTACTTATGTCATCCTTCCTTCTCATGTGTTAGTTTAGATAGATTTGAAAGGAAGTCAGTGTCCATGTTAAGCATTTTCTGTCTAGAGTTAGGGTCAAGCTCTTAGAGGCGATCTACCTGTCCGCAGGGAGATTTTCCTACAACATCTATACTCATTGGTTCTTGGGTGGCAGACTAAGAAATTCTATATCCATCTATATCTTCACATCACGAGTCTGACCGACCGCTGTTTGTTTCCATACTTAACCAATTTTATGGCCGCGGGTTCCCGGGTAGGTGTTATCGAACTCTCATGCCCCATGTTCGGAGTATACATCTTGCACCTAAAACTTCGGTGATCTACAATTCGACCCCAGAATACTCGAATTCACAAGCCTCACTCTACCTATGATGACTCTGTCTAACCGTCCCACCTTTCCATACTTAGTCGATTCTTCAAATTTTCACGGGTTCATGAACTCCCATGTTCACAAAAGTTTCAAATCATTTTTCGCTCCCCTTCATCCCCGCCACCTTCACCCCTTCCCAATGCACATTAATTATGATTTTACTAGTGACAACTCACCACATGTTTGAAAATATTGGCATCAATAAGAGAAAAACTCAGGGACATATCCCATTAAAACGCATTAATGGAAGAATATTATGGGATTTGATGAATTTTTTTGTGTCAATCTTGAATTGGCAAAAAATTGCTAGTTATTTTAGTTTTTCTAAGGCATCATCGTAGACATAATGCAATATTGTGCTAGTATGAATATTATTTAAGTAAATATAAACAAATTGTCTTTTAAATTGAACCTAAGTTTGTCGAGCTCCATGTATATTACATATCTCACAATGTTTTTTCCATAGTTAATGTTTATGGCCGCGATTCCCTATATTGGCATTATCGAACTCTCATTCCCCCTATTCCATGATATACATCTTGCACCCAAAACTTTTGTTATCTACAATTCGACCCCAGACTCCTCAAACTCGCAAGCTTCACTCTACCTACGATGAGATTGTCTGGGTCCATCTGACCACCCTTCCTTTTCATACTTAGTCGATTTCCCTGCCACCTTCACACACTTCCCAATGAAGATTGATTACGATTTTATTAGTGACAACTCACCACACAGGTTTGAAACTATTGGCATTAATGAGCAAAAATCTCGAGGACATCTCCCATTAAAATCCATTAAACCAATATTTACAGGAGATTATATTACCATCCTCCAATGTTCATTCTAAATACTATCACACAATTACTGTCACATGTTACAATACAAACAAATATTCATCAAAACATTATATTTTCTCAAAGGCACCCCACATGCACCCCAGTCTCCTGAACTGAGTGATATTTGGATCCATCAACTAAACTTCCCTATTATCGAATTGGGAGAGGTCAATATTATGGCATCTGATTTTTTTTGTGTGTGAATCTTGAAATCAGATTTTTTTTTTTATTTACTTTAGTTTTTTTAAGGCATTATACCCCACCTTTCCATACTTAGTCGATTATTCACCCCCTGTTGTCACAGATTCATGGGTTCTCAAGCTCCTAGGTTCACAAAATTTTCAAAGCAGTTTTGGTGCCCGTCCATCCCCGCCACCTTCACATGCTTCCCAATGCACATTAATCATGGATTTATTAGTGAAAACTCACTAGACACATCGAAAATATTGACATTAATAGGAGAAAAGGTTGAGGACATCTCCCATTACAACGCATTAAACCAAGATTTACAGGGGACTATATTATCATGATCCAATGTTCATTTTAAATATTATCAGGAGCAAAGGGACGTTCTCATCACCTTATGGTTGTAGCTCGACAACATTTCTGTGGAGATACCTTGAATATTTTTGGGCGCGAGGACTAGAGTTTTCAGTGGTCCATAGATTATGACTACTACTCGTCCCCTTCTACCCAGAAGGAAGTTATCTGGATGTCTGGAATTGCACGAGCAGGTTGTGCCCCCAAAATTTTTGACTGTAAGGAGTTGGTCACCTGTTGCGCCAAAAATTATATTCCGAACCAGTGGATTATCCAGTTGCGGGACCATTCCTCAGTCTCCCTATCGCCTCAAGTATTTAGAAAGATGTTAAGACTTCCTGAACCAATGCCTACTTTTAAGGGCGATAATTGCAGAGAGTTCTTAAAGAAGCATGATAATGAATTGGACCTCTTCCCAGAGTTCTTAGAGAACCTAATGGACGGTCCTAGGGACATGACCAGATTATAGGTGAGTGCATTTAAAATCCATTTCTTGGAAATTGCATGGATTTTCATGAGGATAACGGGATAAGAAAGTACAACCAACATATCTCGGATGATTTTGTATATTTTATATTTTACGGTGAAGGAACAAGACATCTTCCATTAGGGTAAGTTGATTTCCATTGAAATCTCTTCCCAGTTATTGCAATACACAAGGCAGAATAAATACTTTATGTCATCTTATTTAATTTTTGCAGTAGCACATTGTTGTCCACTCCCTGGATTATCTATTTGTAAGAAGGTAAAATACAAATTTTGCCTAGTAACCTTTTGGTACCAGATATTATGGAGACACGACACCTCCCAACATTTTTATGAAGTATTTAATGATTTTGTTTCAGTTTTTAAAGGGTTGATATTTGGAAAGGATTTTCCATGGATGTTTGACCATGCGATCAAGTTCCT
Organism: Picea engelmannii; assembly: GCA_009831015.1. Lineage (NCBI taxonomy): Eukaryota > Viridiplantae > Streptophyta > Pinopsida > Pinales > Pinaceae > Picea > Picea engelmannii. Next base: position 24,845 of record WSFP011365908.1, read on the forward strand.
GGATAGGAAGGGAACACTAGAACAAATGGAGAACTATAATGTCATAAGGATTTTTGGGTCCAAACAAAATCCTTGCTTCCTTCCATGTCACATATCTAGTACAATGTTTGTTGTTGAAATAGCAAGGCAGTACACCTATTGGTTGCATTTTTTCCATGAAAAGAGAAAAAGGAAATTCATCCCTCTGACTTGGAAATTCAGGGGTTTCATAGTCAGGAATATGAACAACATTGATGGTTTCGTGGGACACTTCCACAACTTCAATTTGAAATGTGATGAAAAAGTAAAGGGGTTCAACCCTGATGGTATTTTTGTACAACACCTATTGGCTGTCGGTTTCAACAGTTTTTTCATTGACACTATCCTGAATGAAGATGAAGATAATGCCTCAGGGGGTCATGCTTGTGACACTGATGACATGGAGACAATACTTAACACCAATGAGTCGTACAAGAAGAAACAAAAAGGCCCATGTGAAAAAAGTGCCCAATCCTCGATCACCACACCCAAGACTACAACATCTCAGAGAAGCACTCCAATGGCCTACCGAAGCAAGAAATTCACACACAGTTCTTCAGGTGAAGGAGGAGATAAGAGCCCTCCCTCCGGAAAAATTGAAATTTCTCACAAACTTTCTGCGAGAAAAAAATGAAAAACAATAGTGCAAGAATAGGAGGGACCGAGGGGAGAAATTGATATCCACGATCTCTCCCTCTAAGATATGGAACTAGAAATTGACATTCAAAAAATGTTCCCTGACAAAGACCAGCTAGAGAGAACTGCTCCCCATAAACTTGAGATGGAAATAATTGGGACTGATACCTTGGACAAACAAGAGTCTTTTGCATTTTAGAGCGTTGTTTTTTATAGCGAATCCAAAAAATTGGTTATTGAAAAGAGAGATGTAAAGAATAACAAAGGGAAATCTCGTTTAGAGATGAACCTACAAAACATTTTCCCTTCCCAGATCTCCTAGAGACACCGAGCAACTGGAGATGCTCTAGAAAACTCTATTAGTAGCCTTGAAGTGAAGAATGTTAGGTTAAAGGAGAGAATCAAAGAATTAAAGGGAGCTCTATTGCCTCTTCCATTGTTTCCTACTCCTTTGGCAATGATTGGGCCCACCGCACCTGGGATAAAGTTAAAAGGACCAACAAGCCTTCTCACATCAGCCCGAGGCTATGTGGAAAAGAATATAAAGAGAAGAATGGAATTAATAACAAAATATTGGGATATGTCAAAGAATATGGTCTCTTTTGGAACAAGAGCACATGATTTTCATGAGTATCTATAAGCAGATCTCAAGAATGAGCAAGGTTTCTACCTCGATGCAGTTGTACGATTTGGTGTTAAAGTTATTGGTATGACGAAACTCAGAAGAAGAGAGGAGGATCTCCCTTCCCCGGATCGAATAAAACAATTAAACGCATGCTGGAAAGAAAAGGTAAAAAACCTGAATGGCATCGTTCAAGCATGTAGCCAGGCCATATCTAGAAGAGACAAACTATTCAAGAAGCTAACTGAGATAGATCTAGCTGGCAACACCAATGAAGTCCAAGACCCTAAATTGATATTCAACTCGTTGTATTTAACCAAGAAATCATTTGATGATCAAGTTCAGATCTATAAAATACTGTCATTTGAAAATTTCTAGGGCATTCTTGAATATAGTGAAGATGATGTAAAAAACTGGCTAGTCGGTTATTCGATTAAAAACCAAGATATTCAAGAAGCATTGCACAACCTCTCTATTGATATAAGGGACTTGGAAAGTGAATTCTTCAATATAAAATCCGACATAAAATCAACGTGGCACCCATGAGGAGATACATCGAGGAGTGGTTCAAAAAGGTTGTCGACTAGATTACCAATGAAGGGAAAAGGACACTTCAGACGGTTCCCATAACCGCCGAGGAAAGCCATAAAATGACATCATTGAGAAAATGAAAAGGCATGGGACACCATCATAGTAAGTTGATATTGATCACATTCTTTTGTCTTTGTCGATGTCTTCATCCAGTTACTCTACCTCTTTAAATACAAAGCTTTAACCGAGGAATGACAATTTTCTCTTTCTTCTTGCCAGGTCTTGTTGTTTTCCATCGCCAACTTTCTTCTTTCTACAAGCTTGATTCTTGTACATCTTTGATTTGTAGTCCGCAGGAGCCCCAATCCCAGTCATTATGGCAAACACATTTAAATTTCACAGAATATGTACTAAACTATATATATATTTTACAAATTCCATGACAACTATTTTGGGAAATATTCTCAAATGTATTTTGTAACCAAGTTTATCTAAATATAAAATATTTGAGATTGTTGTATGGTGATTTTCAATGTTTAGTGTTGTTTTTTTGAATTTTGTATTTTTTTTTTTTAAATTAACTCATTTCCCTATACATGTTGAGGTCATGTTCATGTTTAATATTATGCATATATTACAACTTCTTATATTTGAGAATATGCTTCCATATACAAAATGCTAAGTCATATATTTTTTTCTCTATTGCTTATGGTTTTGAGCAAAAATTGCAAGATTAAAAAAACCTTCAAATTGGAACATGGTTTACAATTGGACCACAAATAATCTATTAAGATACATTAATATGAATACATTTCAAATAAATATAAACAAAATCTCTTTAAACTTGAACCTGACTTTCTCAAGCTCTAGAATTGGAACACCCTTCAAATTGGAACATGGTTTACATTTAGAACACAAATGATCTATTAACATAAATTAATATGAATAGTACTGAAATAAATATAAACAAATTCTCTTTAAACTTGAACCCGACTTAGTTGCATTTCTATAATTGCAGGTTCCCGGGTTAGCAGATTGACAAATCCTCATCTCCATCTATATCATCACATCATGATCCCAACTGGTCGTCATCCCTTTCAACACTTATCCAATTATCTCACCGCAGGGTCTCGACTTAGCACTATCGAATTCTTATGCCCCATTTTCGGTGATATACATCTTGCACCCAACACTTTCATGATTTACAATTCGACCTCGAACTCCTGGAACTCGCAAGCTTCATTATACCCAAGTTCACAAAAGTGTCAAACCATTTATCAGTCCCTTCAATCCCCTCCCTTCCCAATGCACATTCATTATGCTTTTACCAGTGGCAACTTAGCACACATGTTCACTTATTGGCATTAATAAGTGAAAACCACATTAAACCGTGATTTACGAGAGTCCGACCAACCACCGTTTCTTTTCATACCTAGCCAATCCTATGGCCATTGGTTCCCGGGTTGGAGCAATCAAACTCTCATTCCCCGTGTTCCGTGATATACATATTGCACCCAAAACTTCCATGATCTACAATTCCATACTTAGCCAATTTTATGGCTGCTAGTTCACAGGTTGGTGCTATCGAACTCTCATTCCTCGTGTTCCATGATATAAATCTTGCACCCAAAACTTCTGTGATCTACAATTCCGTAATATACATTTTTCACCCAAAACTTTCATGGTCTACAATTCCTCCAGCTCGCAAGCTTCACTCTACCTGGGTTCACAAAGCGAAAACCTCGAGGACATCTCCCGTTAACACACATTAAATCGCGATTTACGGGAGTCCGACCAACCGTCCATCCTTTCCATACTTAGTCAATTTTATGGCCACGGGTTCCCATCTTGGCGCTATCGAACTCTCATTCCCTGTGTTCCGTGATATACATCTTGCACCCAAAACTTTCATTCTCTACAATTCCACCCCACACTCGAACTCACAAGCTTCACTCTACCCGGGTTCACAAAAAGTTTCAAAGCATTTATCGCTCCCTTCCATCTTCGCCACCTTCGCGCCCTTTCCAATGCACATTAATTATTCTTTTCTTAGTGACAACTCATCACACAGGTTCGAAATGATTGGCATTAATAAGCAAAAACCTCGACGACATCTCCCATTAAAACGCATTAAATTGTGATTTATACGAAACCTCGAGGACATATCTCATTAATACGCATTAAACTGTGATTTACAGGAGTCTGACTGGCCACCCTTCCTTTCCATACTTAGCCAATTTTATAGCCGCGGGTTCCCGGGTTGGTGTTATCAAACTCTCATTCCCCGTGTTCCATGATATACATCTTGCACCCAAAACTTTTGTGATCTACAATTCCACCCCGCACTCCTCGAACTCCATCTTCACATGTTATGTTTAATATTGTTTTATGGGAAGATTCCATTTCATACTAATTGCTTTGTTCCTGCCATCTATTTATGGGTAGATTCTTTTTCAATAACTATAAAGTAAGATATAAGTTATATCTTAAATTACTATTCAATGTAATTTCAATATAGCTTTTAATATTTACAATTTTCTTATCATTTCGTTTCTAAAAAACAATTGAACATAACTTTTCAATATATATATTTTTTCTTCATTTAATTTTACATATTTCAACTATCATTTTCTTATTGTTAAAGATCTATTCTAATTACCCTTTACTTACCATACTGTTAATTTCTGTTTTTTTAACAAAATTCCTCATCTCTCCCCATCTTCCAAAAATTATTATCATCAATAGTTACAAGGTGCCAACTATCATCTCCATTTCTAAATCTACTTGGCAGGAACTAAGTTACCACACAACACGTATTTTTGAAAATTATGTTTTTTTATGATTTGCTTTACCTAAATAATATAATAAAAAGAAATTAAAAAAAAAGTTATAATTATGATTTGCCCTACCTAAATAATATAATAAAAATAAGTTGAAAAGAAAGTTATAATAAAAAGAAGTTGAAAAGGAAATTAATGGAGGTTAATATGAATGAATAAATTGTAATTTTTTATTATTAAATTTCATAAACTAGTAATGTTATACACTTTTTTTTTTATATAATTAATAAACATTAATTTATGAATAAAATTAATAAATTATTAAGTTTTGTTTAAAAATTATATATATATATATATATATATATATATATATATATATATATATATATATATATATAATATAAGTCATAATTATTTTGATATTTATTAAAAAAATTATATTACTTATAATATTACAAATTTATTAATTTATCTTATATGATGAAGTTACAATAATTATATTAAATTAGGTATCGAAATAATTATATTAAATTAAGTATTAAAATAATTTTAATAAAATTATATTAAATTAGGTATCAAAATAATTATATTAAATTAAGTATTAAAATAATTTTAATAAAATATAAGTGAAAACACAATATGAATATGAATAGCTAATTTTAGCCACTTGTCTCAAATAGCTTTCATTGTATGGAAATGGGATGGAACTTGTAATATATTATTTTTACACTTTATCGCAAGATAATGTAAAACAAGCAAATGCAATAATTTAATAATGAAAATTATAAAAGTGATTTAAAAGTGTATTTGGAAATTAATTGGTGTCCGTGAGATACTTAAATTAAATAATTATTTTAATAAATTTAAAATAACAATATTTTATAATAAAACAATCAAATGATAAAACGTTAATCAAAATATTTAGAGAAATTGTTTAGTTATATAATATTGTTGTAATAATAAAATTTATAAAAGTTAAAATGTTATGGTATTGTATAAAACAATATAATTCGTGTTGTTGAATGTCTTTGTGAGTTTAATGTCACAAAAAATCCAAGCTAAGGAGTTTACTTGTTATGAGAATCAAATGTATTAATAATCTTAACAAAGGTTTGGTTGGTAGGTAAAATGAAGTGTTGTACTTATTTCTCACCAAAATTCAAATCACTCCAATGACATGTTCATCCTCTATGGGTCATCTCATTTGTGTAAATAGACCATTGTATGTAATTAGGGCAAGTGGAAGTCAGTGGGAATTCACTTTAGTTGTGACATCTTGGTTGAAGGGTATCTTCAATTAGTTGTAAGAAGTATTTACTTCAATGTAATATTTTATGTAGGTTAATATCATTTACAAGTGTTGGTAAAAAGTGCCCATTCAAAAAAAATAATGGAGGAAATTCATAACACTTAGCTTTGAGCACAATGAATAAGGATCATTTCTCCCTTGATCCTTATAGTTAGGGTGTGCTTTGACTTGGTTCAATTTGACTATTGGTGTACAACTGAGATTGATCAAATAAACTTTGATCACTTAATTAGTTGGGTGCATTGGACCCCTAGGCTATGATATGTTACTATGATACTAATGAGATGTTGCTAAGTTGGTTTGCAAATCACCCACTAATTCATATATTGAGTGGGTACCATGTGGATCAAGTTATAAAGATGGTTCAATGATGTGATAGGGATCAAATCGTGGTGGTGGTTCTGCATGTAGGTTAGGTGTGATGAGTAATAAGGATGAGTTGCAAAAATTTGACATGATCGACATCAAAGTTTGGACATGTCGTTTTGGTACAATGAAAGCATAAAAAACCATAGAATGGATCAAAATCATGATTATGCACAACTTAGATACTTTAACCTTCACATTAATGTGAGTATATAGTTGATTAAAAGGTTTTACTTATCACTTTATTACTGAGTAATAAATAAAAGTTTATTCGGTATGTGTAATTGCTTTTGATTAATTAGGACAAAGTTGTAATTTCCAATTTTATATTAATTTGATATAAATATCCATTTTAATAAAGGGGGGAGAGAGGGTGGCAGAAGTGGGGGGATTCTTTATGATCTAGGAGGAATAATAGTAGCAACATATGCTCGAGGTCTTGGCACAACATCTAACAATATAGCAAAAGCCTATGCTCTCATGAGAGGCCTCCAACTAGTAAAGGAATTACAAACCAGATTATTGATTGTTTTGGGAGACTCCATGAAGATCATCAAAGCCATTCAAGAGATCTATTCTAGTGAAAAATAAGCTAGAAATGGTCATTTCTAGAGCTATAAAGGAGGAAATTCACTTGACAATATATTTTTCTATCATGTGAAGCAAGACCTTAATTGCAAAGCATACCCATGGGCCAAAAATGCCACCGATTTATTTATAGGGAAATACATTCAAAATGGGGTGTGATCGCATTGTATTATCCACTAAGGATTGGTTTTAATAACATGTCAATCATCATTTAATTTCCACATGGCTAATCATCATTCATATCAATTTAGTTGTTTCATGACACTGAGGACAACACCCATCCCCTCTCACATGTAGGCACTATCCTCGACTATGTGTATTGAATTCTATAACATGAAGTTGTGTTGGCATTGTGGGATAATGGAATACATGCACAAGCGAATCGGGAGTACATGCAGTCAATATCAACTTGTGTCGGTCCTCTAGGTAAGCAAATTTGAGTGAATTGTTTGGGATCTTTGTTATATCATGTCACTTCTGAGGAATTTTGTTGAGATAGCATGGAAGGTTGTTGTTTCGGCCCTTGTTTCTTTGGTTTGGAATTTTGGTTCTTTGGTAT
>ML850110.1:33660-50613 GCA_009831015.1 Picea engelmannii
GGAGATATCCAACATTGACAACCCAAAAACAACACGGGATACACTTGGAGCTAGCAGGACAAAGAAGACCGAAGAGGTCCAAGAATTAGACAGCACATCCATGAAGGTTGCTTCCATATCACCAGAGCAAGGAGGTGATGGTGAATAGTTAGATGACAAGGATGTGGAACATAAGCAAGGAGACGAGGTTGACCCCCTGAAGAAGAGGAAATTTTATCCTCCGAAACCTTCCTCCTGGAAGAAATGGAAGGCCACCACAACCAAGATGTAGACCGTTCTCACCTTCGATGACTTTGAATTCCTCATAGCAGCCCTACAAGATGCTTCGTTGGAAATAGCAGAGAAACAACAAGCAAAGCAAGAGGAGATGTGTGATCGAATTGATACTGAACTCAAAGGGGTACAACAGGCCCTGTAGTCCATCCGCGTAGTCTCCACTATGCCCAACGAACTAGAATTGGGAGATGAACTAGCTCAACTCCACCGCCTAGCTGATATAGTTGAAGCTCGCCTTTGACAAGCACAAGAAGAAACAACATAATCCACCCAGGCTTTGACACAAGTACAAGGAGTACTCGTAGAGAAACATAGTGCTGTAGAATAGGAAAATATTACTCTCCAAGCGAATTTTAATGAAGAAAAAGAACAGCTACAACAAGAAAAGGAACAGTTGCTTGCAGAGAAACTTGAAGTAAAAGAAGAGGTCAATAGATAACTTTGCTCTGTAACAGTATTATAAATCAAGGAAAAAGACCGAGTTACACAATAGGTGAACCAGCTCACAGAATCCATCCAGCATCTACAACAACGCATAGCAGATTTGGAGCTACGCACTGTACCTGAGACCCCACGATATGTAAGAGACCAAAGAGAAGCAACTGCCAGGAGTGCATTTGAAAGGCTAAAGGCTCTTACCCTAGAATGTAAACAACTCACTGATTGTAGTGCCCAGACCTATGAACAACTCATGGAGAACCCGAAACTAAAGGCACTAGAGTCACAGCTGCAAGAGGTGAAGTATCAAGATGAAAAGATACAGGCGCAGCTAAAGTCCCTATCAGTTGTGTAAAGAATAAAATGCTCCCAAGAGAAATGCACTGTATAATAGAAAATCCATACTATCCAGAGCAGAGTTATGGAGGTAACTCAGAAAATCCACCCTGCACAAGAAAAGGCCTATCAATTTTTTACAGAGGTAGAAGGCCAAGGAGCATAGGTAGAGAAGGTTGTCACTACAAATGAACAATGTCTAGAGGGACCTATCAATGATGCAGCCATCCAAGAGTTCACTGAATAGGAAGTCATAGCACAACAACAAGTCGAAGCAGATTGAGCCAAGCTCGAGGCATTCGAGGCAGAACTAGTCAGACCAGAGTAACTCGGGACAAGTCACAGGTGAGTGTTGGGGACCTGTTGGCCCTTGATCAAGTTTTGGGGAGATCCTAGGTTAAGTTTTACCTATTTTGGGACTTCGACAGACTATCGAAGACAGATCACAAGATGAAGAAGAGATCACAGGATCTTGGCCCCTTTTTGGGTCCTTTTTGGGATTTGGGAATATTTCATTAGTATGGGATGTCGGCCCATGGGTTTACCCATGTTTAGGCATAATTTGTTAAGTATAAATAGATGTCTAAGCAATGTAAGAAGGGCAATCTATGTGATGTGAGGTAGATAATATAAGTGCAATTTTATTTTGTAGATTCTCTATGCATATTGTGAGAAACTTATAGAGTTGAGTGCAAGTGGTTGTACCAGACTGTGAAAGGCTTTGTGCTAGACCTATCTCAGGGAAGGAGGATCTGGCGAGGTGCATGCAAATCTCCTATCCTATGCGGAGTAAGGTTTTTGTGGCTTTGTGCATGTATATGACTAATTGAAGCTAATAAAGAAGAAGAGTTGGTGGACGTAGCCCCAGGGTGGGGGTGAACCATGTAAATACTGTGTTATTCTACTCTATGCGATGTTCTGTTGTATTTATGTGTTATTTTCTAAGTGATTGATATAGATAGATAGATAGATTTATTTATGCTTTGTTCTTATGATGAATCTGGATGTTAGATCTGATATAGGTGAATGTGCTTAGTGTTGAATCTACTAGATATGATCCATTTATTTATGCTAAGTGCTTAGATACATTAGATCTGGGTGAATGTTGCAATGATTTGTTTTATCTATGAAGTAGATATTGGTTAAATAATGATGAACTAATGGTTCTAAGTGCTCTATTAAGTATTTTAATCATAGATATGTGTCTCAGCTAAGGTTGCAGACACCTGAGTCATGCAGCCACCCCTGCCTCTACCTCGGGTGAGACTTCATATACTTCGCAGGTGTTGCCAAAAGGGTCGGTAGTTAGGGTTTTGTTGGTGCGTTTTTGTAGTGTTGAAGCCTGGTTCTACCTCTATTCCAACAACATCCATTCATGAGACGAAATAAGAAATAATTCTTCTCCACATCCAATCATACACGCTTTTGATGAAAAAACAAAAACTTGTCTCTGATCCTAAACAAGACTTCTCAATTAAAGGTAGCTCCGAAATAGTTCTTTACAAAACCAAAAATGAGGGTCTTTGCAACAACCAACGACCTCTTGATAATAGGTCGATCATCCTACTTATAACATACTATTAACTAAAAATAACTATTAAAGTGAAACTAAGTAAAACAAAACTCGCCACATGGCACTTTCTTCTGTCATTATTTTTGTGATTCATCGCATGATATCACTTAAGTGGATGAATATTCTCGTAATATGACCACTTGATGAAGAGATCCTCACATGTGTTAGTATACGGGAATCTATGTTGTTCCATTAGGGCCGAAAGAATCTCTCTTATCTCTATTGCTCCTACCTGATACATGATTATTCTAGCACTTAATTGTTGCAACATCGCTTGAGCTTTGATCAGATGCTCCATGAACTGTCTCACCTGTCCTTGGGCCATATCTGTCACCTTTTCTATTTCCTCAACCCATGATGAGTCTTGTTCGACATGTGATTTGACTACATTGTGCAAGTCGACAAAGTCATCTGGTGTGCCAAATTCGGGGAGGTTGATGTCCCTCATTGCTCGATTGATATTGGTCCATCTCTTCTCGCACTTGGCACATTTCACTTGGATTTCTCGATGAGGTTTATGAGCCATTTTAACCCAATATTTGGTTGATTTCCTTATACGGTCGATGATGATTTCCCTTAGCACCCATATGTCGTGCTCTTCGGCGTCTCGACCCTTTTGCACTGCCCTCATATATTCTATCATTTCCAGGTCTTGGTGCACTTTCTCATACCACCTCTCCATATCCTTGCACATCACCAGTGCCATGAGGGTGTCTTCCTGCAACTCATCTATCCTTGCAATGAATAGGTGTCGTTGATCTGTAAATTTGTTGTAGGCCTCCTAGAATTCACTCCTTGGGAACACCGCGGCCTGTGTTATTTCCTGGTAATATTTCACCAAGTGGTGCAAATGTTCCAATTCCTTCAGAGAAGTGGATAGCTCCTCTTCATCCATTTTAGCTCTGTCCAAAGTGGCATCTGTGATTCCCATCCCTACATCGATAAGTTTGAATGTTTTGGCATGCTCTGTATTTATCAACTTTTCCTCCGTGGTGATGAGGATGGAGTGATCCAAAGTGATCCTCCTCTTCTTGGTGGTTCTTTGCATGATATATTTTATTTTCCAGTCATAAGAGATGGCATGTATGTCGGCTAATTCCTCCATGGGTTTGGCGATTTGTTGATCTCCCCAGGTGAGCATATTTCCTAGGCTCACGATGGTGTATGTTTGTTAAAGACTGGGTTCTTGAAATTCATCCATGTGTTCGGAGGGTCTGGATTATGTTTGTTTCTCATTGGGAAGTTGAGTATCGATTGAAATTGAGGCTTCGAGGGTAGGTTCGGTACTTACTTGATCATCGGCTGTTAAGATGTTTATTTCTTATTGTAGAGATTCTTCATTTTGTTCTCCCGGCCCTGACTCGTCCTTAGGACTATCCGCTTGGATATCTGGTGCATCGGGCATCTTAGAATCTAATACACTTTCAACCTCTTTTTCATTATGTGGAAGTTGAATTTGAGCATTGGGGGCTAGGGAAGATGCCTTATCTGGCTCCTTTTACTCTATGATTTGTACAAGGGTCACCGGGGATACCTCTGGGCTCTCTTCATCATCATAGATATTTATTAACTTGTGGAGGGGGTCTAGGGAACTTTCTCTCCATGATATTTTGACTGTCTTTGGCTGAGCTAAAACACTCCCTAGGAATCCAGCCTACAAAGATGTGATTTGAAGGTTGTCTAACCCGACGATTTCATCATTTTCTATTAGTTCTGGGACGCTTGGGACTATATGGATTTCATATGGGTTATCAGCAGGGGATCCTAGAATTACTGATAGGTATGGGTCATCTTGCAGCTGATCAATTATTCATTGTGCCAGTTCTATCATGAGAAACCACCTTTCCCGTGTGTCCTGTGTCATAGGGAAACCTCTTTCTTCCATTGGAGCTACCAGGGGGACCTTTATTGTTTCTACCACTATCATTTATTCCCTGGCTCTAAGGGCCTCTTGAGCCGATTGTTCTATTTCCATCGTATGTTCATATAGTCTCATGGATTTGAACCTGGTCATTTTGGGGTTGGCCATCCTTGCCACCACTTCCTCCAAGTCCTCGACATTTTCTGTGAAGACTTCATCTTCAAAATTTTTGTGGGCATATGGCTAGCAGGATGACACTTGAAAGGCATGTTTCAAGACCAGACCCTTTGGATCATTCTTGATGAATCAGTCAGTCTCGAATATGAACTCTAATTGGCTCAACCCTTCTTGTTTGGCTTGAGCGGTGTCCTTCACCATGTAAAATCCTACATGGAAACCATAAGATATGAACTCTTGTTTCTTTTCCTTGACCAGAGTGGCGTTATAGCTTTGCAAAATGGTCTGGTATCATATCTCTCACACTACAAGATGGTTAGGGACATGTGTTGTAGAAGATGTGATACTCCTGTGGCCTCGAACACTCTAATGAATGTGTCTTGCTCGTCCAAGTACCAGTGCCCTACCTTTGATATCATATTTTTGGCTGAGGCCAATAGTCTCTCGAATTCTTTCTTGAAAAGAATGAAATAAATATGTGCGATGAATTCATCACAAATGAAGGAGTAGGATTTCTTGTACCTGTTCTCCCATAGGATGCTGAAATATACGTGGACCAGGAGCTCTATGATGTGCTAGCTCAGGTTCATGCCTGCAAAAATGTTTCTGGTACACATGACATCAAGTAAATATGAATCCATGTAGAATCTTGGTCTCTCTCCTTCCTTCGGTGTCTGAGCCTGTTGTATGCAGATGCTCAGTTCCTTAGAAATTATGGCTCACCAATTGAAGCCACTGTCGGAAATGGCCACAGTGTAAGCTAGAGGAATCCATGCCTCTGAGAATCTGGAGCAGTCCTTCTCCCCATATAATCAGTAGATGAGAGCCATCAAGTATATGTATGTCTCCTTTAAGTTGGTCATTTGGTACCAACTGGTGCTCCAGTTGTTGTATTTCTTATCTTCTCTCCACCATGAGGCCATCACCCAGCTGGTGTTGTGGTGCTCATGAAAATTCACAACAAAATTTATATTCAATCATTCCTCGGGGTCTCGAAGTTTGTAATATTTTTGGACCTCTGCTGGAAGGAAGACCCTGACACACCCACCATTGTCATCATTGATTAAACACTTCTATCTGTCTGTGTGGTCGATGAGCCACTTCAGGAGTTTTATGCAAGGGAACACTGAATTTATTCTTTCTACCATGTGTAGGTACGATCGTCGGATATTCGGAAAAACTTCATCATCGAACTTTCTCACATCTGGGTCACTATGCAGGATATATTCTAGGAATTCCTCACGGCTGATATTTTTGAAGAGTTCTCCCCAATGTGGGAGTGTCGCCTTAGTCCCTGTTATTTCCTCTATGTATCCAAAGGCTAAAAGTTGAGTGAAAATATTTTTTGTAGATGTCTTAATGAATGGTTCCGACCTCAGAGTATATTCTAATTGTTTTGCGGCCCCTGGAGAAGATCCTTCTTCTACCTCTGGCTCTTTCAGCTTGGGCACCCTCAGCGATCGTCTGATGGTTGGATTTCTTGGCGGCATTGTTCCTACAATTGAAACAAACCTTCATATACTGTGTAAAGAACATAAAAAAATAGAAAATGTATGGAATGAAACCGCGTAAAATCCACAGACTTGGATACATACCTGTAAATCTTTCTAAACCTAGTTATTTGATACTCACAGAATCTCTGCAACTTTCAAATTACTCTTCTTGATTCTTTAGATTCTTTGAATATCTTTGTGCGCAGAATTATTTTATTTACAATGGTTCAAGAGAATTTAAACAATAGAAGAACTTACCGTTTCGCATCAACCATTCAATTCAGGTGATGAGTGAAATTTAAACAAATCTGTCCCCAAATATCTTAAACTTAAATTCATCGTGGGTAGACAACAGAGGCACAGAGGGTGATGTGGTATATCAGGGATTTTAAATATTTTTTTCGATCAATGCACGAGGTAGAAACTAATCAAAGATTTGGTATTGATTATCCCCTTAAATTCTCACAAATCTAGTCATACCTAACACTAAAACGTCCCATCATGTCGCTCTCTCAGTGGGTGGATCAGACATCGACGATGTGTTATGGACGTTTTCGTTGTTATCCTTCTGGAAAAAACCTTCGACTCTGATTGATTTAATGTACAAATGGTATCATGGAAAAGATGACTCAAAGCTGTGACTCGGGATTAGGGAACCAGGAATGACCTGGGGTAAAAATAGACTGTACTTTTCTCTAATCTGCAAGGACACATGGCGTTGAAGACCAGTGAAATAATCCATGTGTATTAATCAGAGTCAGGACTTTCTTCTAGTGGTGGTTCTAGAAAAAAACTTGGGTTCATCGATGCTAAAAAGGTATTGGGGGTCAAAAATTGGTGATAAACCCATCAAGTTCTTTTCTTGGATTAGTTTACTCAAAAAAGTATTGATGTAGAATCGCTTCAGGGATCAACGATCGGGAAAACTCTTTAGCATGGTCATAATGTTCATTGTGATTCTTTTAGGTCTTCCCTAATTCTAATATGCATGTCAGGTATCGGCTATTGGATATCGACAATATCATGTCTTTCCTCATTAACGTCTATTCCCCTTGTCTTTTACCGATGCCGAAGAGAAATTGGCTATCAGAAATATCCTTATGCAACACTTTGGCGCAAACAAAACTTACTTCCGCCGATGCCAAATCTTGAGCATGTCGGGTGAAGTGTTTTGGTTGTTGATTATTTATTTAAGTGTTCAGCCTTTTTAATTCATGGGGTTTCATAAATTTAAACAATACATAAAAAGATAATGAGAGTCAAGAGAACAAGCGAAGACAAAACATTTCTCAGAAGAAAATCGAATTGGATTGTGCAAAGATCAAGTGGTACCCAAAAAGGTGAAAATTTGACATGGTCTTTTTAGGGTGTGTTATAATAGTTTGAATTTTACAATAATGTAGAAAATTTTTATAATAGTTTGAATTTTACACATTTACCCATTAGATGGATCTCTCTGTATTTATATCCAAATGAGAAAAGTTAAGATGTTTGTGTCAAAAAATGCAAATTATTTTGTTCTGCAAGAAAGTGGAGAAATTTTTGCAAAGGCTAAAGTTGGAACATGACATGTAGGCCCAAACATGATGTGTCTTCTCATTGCAGGTTCTCAAGCTGGCAGTTTGATTGGCGCTTTTGGGAAAACTATTATAGAAATAAGGACGATGATGGTTTTGACATTTGAGAGATAAATCCACCTGTGGAGCCATCTCAAATCCAACGTGGACATGTATACCATTCCACTGCATCTTCAAGGTGAGTTCCAGGAGTTGTGACAAATAAGAACGAAGTCCATGGTACAGGAAGGGAGAAGGATCCACTTGTATGATCAGAAAAACTAATTTGCAGAAGCCTAGACTCAACAGTTTTTGGATTGAACAATGGACGGTGGGGATTAAACTTCCCGTCAAAGTTTTAGTCCCACATGCATAACGCAAAAGTATTTATATAGGTTTATAACCATATCCCTCACTACACATATTTGACGCATAGTGTAAGGGTATGGTGGGGACTCTAGGTTTTTGGACTCCACGAGAAGCTCACCGTCCTGGAGCCTGAGACAACCTTTCAGGCCCCCTACCTTTTGGTCAAAATGATAATGATCGTTGGATTTACAATAAAAATGATCTCGTCTTCTTGTTGAAATTTTCTTATTTATACAAATTATGGGGGTATCGGTTGGATTACTAAGAGGGGGGGTGAATAAGTAATAGCATAATTATAATCCCTTTTCTCCAAATAATCCAAGTGTTATATCAATGTAGAATTATTATCCAATAATGAGCAATAAGAAATGAAAAATCACACACATACATAGTACACCAGTGTTCTACATGGAAACCCAAATCAGGAGAAAACCACGGAATGAATTATCTTATATTTATTGAAGAATTACATTCATTGGAAGCACCGACTTCCTTTGCTTTCCAGCTGCAACTGGAAGGAGGCTCCAACCCCCTAGTTTCTCAGGCTACAACCTGAGGGAAGCTCCAACCCCCCAATTCTCTGGCTACAATTAGAAGGAGGCTACAACCCCATATGTTCTAAGGCTACAACTGGAAGGTGGCTACAACCACCTGTCCTTTCCCCTTCCAACCACCCTGAAGTAGAAGTAGAATGATGGAACCACTGTCACACTATCACTGTGAGATATACCACTGTAAAAATGTACCAATAAACCTGAACCATGAATCAACCATGCATCAACCTGTAATCAACCTGTACCATAAACAAGTGCATCAACCATGCACCAACCTATACCAAACAATCTGTAATCAACCTTATAAATCATCATCAAAAGAATTTATCCTTCCTTGAATTTTGGCCTTCTTTTCTTCGCTTTATTTAGAAATTAGGCTTAGATATCCATTGGTTACCTCAAACACCTATAGGTATTCAATATTCTCAAGTGTGTCTTAAATGACAGAGCCTTGCCTCTTATTTATACTCTCCAAGTAGCTTCCTTAAAAACATCTTCTAGGTCACTTTGCCCACTTTCCTTATTTTAGGGTTAACCCACTTCTAATTTCTCCATTAAATTTATTATTGAATTAATTTATTTTGTATTCACTTTGAATTATAGTACAAGCATCAATTCACTTTATTATTTACCTTTTAAAATATCTTAAACCACTTTGACTACTTTGACCTTTTAGGGCTTCTATATGACATATGAGGGTCCTCCAACTTCGTAAGGCCATAACTTTCAAACCGTGAGGAGTTATGTGGCATTCCACATACCACTAGAAATGGAATGACATGTACTATCCATATAGAATAGTATTACCTTAAAATATATCAAAACTCATACCATTATCCATAAAAAAAACTTGGGTCCATTACCCAAACCTAGGTTCTCCAACTTCTCATGGCCATAAATCTCTAACAGTGAGGAGTTATGCGATGTTCCACATACCACTGAAAATGGAATGACAAGAACTATCCATCTAGGATAGTTTCACTGAAAAATTCACTAGCGTTCATATCATTATTCTAAAAATAATCATGGTTTATCTAACCATACTTCTAGGATAACTCAATCCACAAAGTGTCTTCCCATGAGGGCTTTCACCATAAGGGGACCACTTTGGAGTTCATCCATTTCTACTTATTATAAACCACGACAAGACAATAAAGAGTCATATTTACATCAAACAATCTTGGGTCCATTACCCAACCTTTGTGCTATGGATCTTTCTTCAAGGGTTGACATCAATGACAACCAATGACAACCAACCTTAATCAACAGTCATATGGGCGACCGTGGTCTTAAGATTCATTGGCTAATTCAATTAGTGTATAAATTACATGTTAAGATTAGGTGTTAAAGGGTTGATGGATAGGTTTTCATATTATAAGGGTCTCATGTTTGTGTTATAGTGGTGAGGTTTTATATTTATGATTGTGTTGGTTAGGGATTATATTAGGCCTATGGTTATAAGCTTTAATTACATAAATTACATGTTAAGATTAGGTGTTAAAGGGTTGATGGATAGGTGTTCATATTATAATTAAGGGTCTCATGTTTGATTTATAGTGGTGAGGTTTATATTTATGATTGTGTTGATTAGGGATTATATTAGGCTTTATTAGTGTTAAGGGATAAGGGATATAAGGTTTAATTTTAGGTGTGAAGCATTATAAGGGTTAAGATTGAAATATTTTATATGTAAGCATTATAAGGGTCATAAAGATTATTCATTATATATATTATGATTATAATAAGCATTATATTTGGTATGGATTATAAACATAATATGATATATGGGTTATGGATTAGGGTTATAGGGTTTATGGAAAATATTAGGAGTTATAGTATTGTATATTATATGGCTAAATTATTAGGGGCTATAAATGTTATATTTTAGGGTTTCAAATATTAGGGGTTATGGTTTTTAAGGGTTATACATATTATGGTTCATATGAGATAGGGGATATATAGTTTATGATATTTAATTGTTATAGGGATTAGGGGTTTCAATATTTAGGGGTTAGGAGTGATGTGGATATGGTCTATAAGGGTTAAGGGATATATGAGTTATATGTGATATGGGTTTAGCTTTATGATTATAAATTTTAATCTTAAAGAGATTATAGGTACCCGGGGTTAGGGGTAAAGTGGTTGTATGGGATATACAGTATAGGTATTAGGAGTTATATGGGTTATGATTTATAAGGGTTAGGTTCGAGGAATTATATTATTTATATGGTTCATGGTTATAGTAATTAGATATTACATGAGATATGATTATAGGGTCTTAGATTTTAGAGGTTAAGAATTATGATAATTAGGGTCAATGAGTAATAATGATTATAGGGGTTAGATTTGAGGGGTAATAATGATTACTAAATATATTAAGTGTTTAGAGTTATTATGTGTTAGGAATTATAAGGGTTAGTGATTATGGTTTACATACATTTTAGTATTTAGGGTTTATGGTTGAAGTCTTATAAAGATCACATGTAAAATGTTGAATGTCAAATGTTGAATGCCAAATGTTAAAGGAATTAAAAATTATGGGAGTTAGAATGTCAAATGTTAAAGGAATTAAAAATTATGGGAGTTAGAGTTTATAGGTGTTGGGAGTAATAGGTTTAAAGTGTTAGGGATTATGATTTATAGGGTTATACAATTTATATGTTAATAATTTTAAAGATTGTGGGTTATTAATTTAAGGGCTATATAGGTTATGCATTATATTATATAGGGGATATGGAATCTATAATGATTGAATATCAAAGGGGTTATTAATATTAATATTTAGTGGTTAATAGTGATATAAGTGAAAGAGACATATGTCTATATGGGTTAATGGATATACAAGTTATATTAGATATGGGATAAGTGTTATGATTATATGTTTTAAGGTCATGAAGTTTATATGTACTTGGGGTTAGAGAGTAGAAGGGTTAGGTGGTTTACATAGGTTACACATTATGGGCATTAGAAGTTGATTGTGATGAATTGTATTATTTATATCGGTTCATGGTTATAGTAGTAAGGGATTACATGGGTTATGATTATAGGGGTTTGGATTGTAGAGGTTAACGGTTATGGGAGTTAGAGTTAATAGCCTATAATGATTATAGGGGTTAGTATTTATGGGTAATAATGATTAGGGATTATAGTGAGTTTTGTAATTTTTAAGTGTTAGGATTTATAGTGTAACATCCTGTTCTATCGAGCACACCTTTATTGACCTATTCTTTGAGGACACTTGCGTGCACGTGATCTGGTTATGGTACATTATGATTTTGTTTTGATTATGAGCTATATATGATGATGATAATGTGTTGTCACTTATTTTTATTTGATGTATATGTATTATCATATGCTATTGACGAGTTTTCCATGATAAATATTGTGTTAAAATATTGATTGCATTGACAAAAGGAAAATTAGTAAAATTATTTTGTCACTGATTCACCCCCGCCCCCCTCTCAGTGACAAGATTTGGTCCTTCATGGGATATGGACATTATTGAGAGATTTTTTGTACTTGGCATGGGTCTCATGGCCTTGATCATTGCTAACATAGGAAAATAAGGGCCATAGTACCTAATCTAATCTTCTAGGATCATAATTCATTAATGACACCTCAAACCATCACATAAACCTTCTAGATAGAATCTTTATCCTATGAATGGTATATTAGCATCCTTAGAAAGTTTTAGGCATAAGGGATGGGTATCAAGACCTTAACCATGGTCATGGGAGAAAATAAAGGCTATTAGTACCTAAATGAATCTTTTAAGGCTCATGATCCATGAATGAGTCCCTGAATCGCAACACAAGACATTTAGAGGGGAAATTTGGTTTGTGCTTCAAATACGGGCACCATTAGGAGGTTTTGTACACCAAGTAAGAGTTTTACAAAAAGTGTGGTAATGGGGATTATTGACAAGGACCATTTTAGAATGTATTGACAAGTTTTCTTTAAAGCATTCCTAAGACAATAGGGGTCCTTTCAATTTTAGTAGGTGACATCTTTTTTTTCCATGACATCTTATTAAATTATCACTAAAGCTTTGATATTTTAATCTAATCATTCTTATAAAAGTTGAAGATACATAATTATGGATGTATCAAAAGATGTATTAATGATAATATTTAAGTTAGAGAATGGACTATGCTCAAGAAACCACTCAATATACCTTGTTTATCAAGATTAAATTTTATGAATTTTATGAAAGCACTAAATGGCTTTTTTTTGAAGGAATGCTAATCAAGTTTGTATTTGGCCATTAGTTTTAAAATGAAATAGGAATAATTAACAATGTTTTGATTTCGATTGAATTTAATTATGTGCTAGCAAGACATTGGACTCATACATGTTGCATACCTCTACACTTGCTAGGTACAATCTTAAGAGCTAAAATAATAGTAAGACAATAATAATGATACTAAAATTAAGGTTAGAAATGGTTAATAATAATTGTAATTAAAAGGTATCAATGGAGAATAATTAAAGTAAAAATAAATAAAGTTGACGATCGAAAAATGTCTAATTTTGTCCACAAATATTAGTAAATGAAAAAGGAGAAGGGGAAGAAAAGAAACAAGGAAATGGCATCAAGTGAGGAAAGAAATCAACAAACCATAGAGGAATCAATAGGAGAATGAAAAAAAGAGGGTACAAATGACTAAATTTGAATGAAGGAAAGAGGGTGAGGAAGGTTAAATAGGGAGTAAAAATGTAAAAATAAAATAACTTCTCAATTTCAATAGCTTCTCTAATGATCCTAGTCAAATAGTGTTCAGTTTCGGCTAATATTTTAGTTTGGTCAAAACATATGAGGTGCTTGGTACTTTTGTTGGAATTCTCAATGATAATAGGTTTTGAAGTGTGATTGTGGTTTGCATGGGCTTAAAAAATTACACATAGAAAAAATAAACATTTGTAAATTATAATTGGGAGAATCTATAGATAAGACAAACTATAAGTTCTTGAAAATTATAATTAGATTTAATACCTTTTATTCAAATGTGGTAATGGATTCTAGAAAATATCCAAAGGAAGATACCATATTGAAATCACTAGGATTTGACCTCTCTCAATATGAATATCTTGCAAGGATGTTACTTCTTGTTTTGTAGAAAAAATACTTCTCCAAAGCTTCCCTTTTCTCATGCTTAGAAACCCCTAAATAACCTCTTGCAAAACTCTTTGTTTTGGCCTTCTCCTAAATAAAAATTGATTACAAAGTTGGTTGGAAGATCTATTGGAGAATGAAGGAGATTAGAAGGATTAATTGGGTTGATATAATGACTTAAGGGACTACATTAGCTTGTAGCGTGGACGATTAGATAATTTTTTTGCAATGTCACATGGACCATTTTTGTAAGCCTCAAATTAGGCAAAATGCCCATATTTGGTCCAAGTGTATCCATTTTAGCTTGGAATGTGTATAGGTTTTTAACATATATGCACAATGTCTCTTTTCCTAATGGTCGAAAAACCAATATTTAAGCCTTGCTTGCCAAATCTATCTATCAAATATGCATAGTTGTGAGGTCAAGAATTTTTACAGTCCAATAATTCAAAATTTGTTCCATTGGAATGATTTCATGATTTTGTACCATAATGAGTACGACATATATTTCTAAGTTGTTCGTGTTAAGAGTTTTGCATATTTTTCGACATTGTTGTGTTTTACCAATTATTCAATAATGGCAAGTGATTGTTGAACCTCATCTTTAGGATATTGATATATAAATGGTCGTTCTTGGTGATAGTTTACCTAGGACAGTATATGAGTTATATAGATTTTATAACACCACTACTTTGTTTTTTGGATCACCCACTTTGTTCTTTCGTTCTTTGGATTATTTGAAAAGTAAAAAATAACAACATACTTGTCAACTAAAGAGTTTGACAAATGGGTAGAGTGACATGTAGGTCCATTGTGATAAGGATGAAAGAGTAGATGCCTCAGGTGAGAAATTCAAATAAACCCATCACAAATTTCTTCCATCGACCCCACACAGTGAGCAGTGAATGGGTCCAACGTTGAAATGTTTTCAATCTGTGCCTGTATGCATCGAAATTTGACATGGTTAGACTAGATAGTAGATAGTTGCCTTGAAGGTATGGGAGGGTTTTGATACTTAAGGATGTTTGATTTCCCCTCATAATACTTAAGGAGGGTTTGATTATTGAATTACCAAGTCGATTTGATGTCGCAGAAGCTTCAATTCACCCACCACAAATGTCATCTTGCACCGACCTCGCATAGTGAGCAGTGAATGGGGCCAGTGTTGAAATTTCTTCAAACTGTGCATGTATGCGTCGAAATTCGACATGGTTAGGATAGACACATACCTTGAAGGTATGGGAGGGTTTCAAGACTCAATGATGTGTGATGTCCTGGCCACATAATCTTTGAGATCGTCCATGTTTGCAACAACATTCATAATGGGGTGTCTCATATTTGTCAAATGTCGTTGTTTCCATCCATAGAATCTTTGTTGGAACTTTATTGAAATGTCATGGAACTTCCAATTCAACCACCACAAATGTCATGCATCGACCCCGCATAGTGAGAACTAGTGAATGGGGCCAACATTGAAGTTTCTTCAATATGTGCCTACATGCATCAAAATTTGACATAGTTAGAATAGACACATCCCTTCACAGTATGGGAGGGTTTCAAGACTCAAGGATGTATCATTTCCCCACATAATATTTGATATCATTCACATTTTCATCAACTTTCAACATGTTGCACTTCTCATTGTCATCATTTGTCATTCCCTTCTATAGAATCGTTGTCGGAACTATCTTGAAATTTGACATGGAACTTCAAATACACCCATCACAAATTTATTCCATCGACCCCGCACAGTGAGCAGTGAATGGGGCCAACATTGAAATTCTTTCAATTTGTGTCTGTATGCATTGAAATTTGACATGGTTATACTAGATATTTTCCTTGAAGGTATGGGAGGGTTTCGATACTTAAGGATGTTTGATGTCCCCACATAATACTTAAGGAGGGATTGATTATTGAATTGCCAAGTCGACTTGATGTCACAGAAGCTTCAATTGTCATTGTTTCCATCTATAGAATCTTTGTTGGAACTCTCTTGAAATGTCATGGAACTTCCAATTCAACCACCACAAATTTCATGCACCAACCCTGCATAGTGAGCACTAGTGAATGGGGCCAACGTTGAAATTTCTTCAATATGTGCCTGTATAATCAAAATTTGACATGGTTATACTAGACACATGCCTTGATGGTATGGGAGGGTTTCAAGACTCAAGGATGTATGATTTCATACAAAACAAATTGAAAAAACTTCAACGTTGGCTCCATTCACAGGTCATTGTTTCTCATCATGTATTCTAGCCCTAGTACAATGTCTTTTAATAGTTGTTTCCTTTAAAATTCGACCGATCAAAAAATTAAAATGAAACGAGGATGAGATGAGACGATATATAATGTGGGTCTGTGAGTGATCTTTGAGTATACATACGAATGAATGAACTTATATTGGTTTAGAGAATAACTTGTTCATTACTAAACAAGGCCAACCATGTGAAGATGGAAGCTCATATGGCCCCTCCCCCCCTCACATTTCTTTCAATTCCCCAATAACCAATATAGTTATGTACCCAATCTAGTTACATACCTCATCGACC
Source organism: Picea engelmannii (assembly GCA_009831015.1). NCBI lineage: Eukaryota > Viridiplantae > Streptophyta > Pinopsida > Pinales > Pinaceae > Picea > Picea engelmannii. Next base: position 49,959 of record ML850110.1, read on the forward strand.
AACACAACATTTGTATCATCTTTCTTATGTATATTCTTCTTGATCATCCAACTCAATATTTGTATCATCATCCGGTTCAGAAACAATGTTGAAAGGATTGATGATATCATCATCATCATCAATGTCATTTTCAAGCATATCTTCATCGATGTCATCAGCAAGAACTGGTTCATTGTCTCCTATGCCTAGTTCATCTTCTCTGTCTTCTTCATCTCTTGACCCATATTCTTCCTGCTCTATCTCTACATCATCTTCTTCTTCAATATCATCTTCCTCATACACAGTATACTTTACTGGCCTTCCTCTTGGATCATATCTAACAAAAAATGACCAATCCCTCTTACCTGGAACCTTTGAGTAAAATACTTGTTCACATTGACTTGGAAAAACATAGCGGTCATTTTTTTTTTCAAAATTTGTTATTTTAATCATCGGAAATCCATTGCCATGTTGAATAATGGTTCTTTCCTCATCATGTTCATGCATTCGTAACCTATACCATTTGACATCGAAAAAAACTAATTTTAAATAATTAAAGTCAAAATCAATTGTATCATTCAAAAACCCATAGTATCTATTTTCAGATTCTCGAGGACGTCTGTCACTCCTAGAGGAAACATTAGTGACTTGGAATACTATATTTATCCCACTATCA
>ML850111.1:7967-32252 GCA_009831015.1 Picea engelmannii
AATATATGGATGATTTATACTGTTACAAATAACATAGGTGTAATTTGTTGGATAATGCATTAAATCAGTCATTATATCAAAATGCAATAACAAAAATATTTAAACAATAATATTATAAAAAATATTTGATTTTGAGATGATTATTTAAAAGTTTGTAAGAAAACATTTGATTAAAATATATACATATCAATGCATTGTATTCTTTTGAACTTGCTAAATGACACATGCCATAAAATAGACCTTAGTACATTTTTATGAGTCACATGCACTAGTTCTTATCATTTAAATGAAAGCATCAGTGCTAACAATTGTGAAAAAACAATGTTACTTTAAGTGACATAAGGTATGATTGATTATATTTATTGTTTCAAAATATTATGGTGTATATGATAGAAATGTGCACCGGTTCTTTACATATAATATATGACCCAATGCTTTAGATATAATATGTGCACTAGTGCTTAGTAACAAAAAATGGTGTCAACATCTCACCTCAAATGTTTGAAATTTCATTATCCTTTAGTACACATGGTAGCATAGGTCTTGGTGCATACAAACTACAAGAGCATCAATGTGCCATAAAACAAAAGGAACAACCTGGTGTGTAATATTTATACAAGCACCATTACTGCATACAAAAACAACACATAGCAGTGTGTACACTAACACAAAATCATCGGTGTTTCATATAACATAAAATACAGAACTAGTGTTAAGAGAACCAATGCTTTAAGAGAATTGGTGTTTCATATAACAATAGTGTTAAGAGAATCGATGCTTTTTCATTCAAGTGCACACCAATGCATGTTACTTAAGAATGCACCGATGCATTTATACCAATACAAGAACCGACAACAAAAAATCCACTACAACCTCATCCTGCCCAAAAAAAAATTATTTATATGGAACATCTATTAAAACATCCACTAGAACCTCTCCCTTGAATAATAGAGGTTTTTTTTTTTTTAAATTGTCAAATTTTATAACACTAAAAACCTCTACTACAAGGTGTTTTCCTTGTAGTGTTAGTTTCTCACATATTTCTCGATCCTTCAATAAATACATGGGTTTCCTCGCATATCTCTCAATCACTTGGTTTGAATGCTTGGACAACCATTGCACTGGTTAATGTAACAACCCCTTTGTTACGTCATATAAATACATGGAAAATAGTCTGATTTATTTTTATTTTTATTTTTGAAACAATAAAATACATCACTAGAAGAGGAGAATCATTAGTAACATACATCAGTAAAACACATTCTGTATCTCTGAATTCATTTGCAAAACTAGATTTAGATACTAATTAAAGCATGAAGGAGTTTGTCACTTCACATAAAATGAAATACAACTACCCACCCAACCTATCTTGCAAGGTTAGGACTTCCAAGACACATAATCGATGCTCAAGTCTAAGATTCGTCCAATTGATCATGACCATTTAAAGTCTCAAGACTGGTGACTGTTCTAAGGAACAAGGAAGTGTCTAATTTCCATAATCTCGTTTCATTCCAAAATTTAATATACAAACATCGTTCTTAACTATCTTTCTGCAAACAGAGAAAATATGGTAGCCCGATTACTTCATCAAACATCATTGCATACTATTTCAATACCTTATCGCCTTACTCATTAAGGATAGGAAGACATTCCAGAAACACCAAGACAAAAACCTTAAATAGAAAAACAGAATCCTTTTAACCTACATTCTACCAATTATGACAGATTTAAATCTCTAGATACTATGAAGAGATAACCTGTAAATGAGAGAGAGTTTATTCTAAGAAAGATTGTAACTTCTATAAGAAGCCTGAAGCTTCTCCTCAGGTACCATGGTTCAACACTTCCAAAGAAAACTCTAAAGGTGCGTGGACAGACTCCTCGAAAGCCCAAGTTCAAAAAAACTAGTCCTTGGAGTGTGCAGAGATCCTCTCAAGTCGGGTCGAGGTCTCTAACCTTTGGAACTACGAAGCTCAGAAGAGATAGTGCGAACATACACAAGGGAGGTGAAAATATGCACTCAATAATTTGAATCTAAAGCTCAAGAGGGATGTGCTAACGAGCATTGGAATTATTTTCAAAGGCAAAGCTCAAGAGGGATAGCGTGTGCAAGTTTCATAGAGAAATCAAATACTGAATCCCTTCGAAGGAGACCAATAGACAAGATTCATTTAGGAGGAAATCAGAATCTCCATGACCGTCCGATCAGAAAAAAGATGTGCACTTGATAAAATCCTTAAGGCCTTTGGGCTTCGCCACTTCGGTGGATCCGAGTCACTTACTTTAATAGAGCCCCGAAGCCTGAAGTCACGAAATGATCTACACCATAGATCATTTGAAGGAAAACTAGTCGTTGGATCCTGAAGGGTTCGACTAATCGGCTTAAAATCTCATGACTATAAGGAGTAAAGTAAACCCTGAGTCTCTGAAGTCCCAAAGTGGAGGACAGACGTAGATCTCTCGATCGAATAAGGGTTTTTGGATCTGAGGGTTCAACCTTTGTTAGTTCGAAGGAAAACCAAAGTTGCAAAAATATAAATTCTAAAGCCCGAAGCCCCGAAGTACCGAAGTGTCGGAACCCCTTCTCAGAGCTCTTGTCTACTGACATGTCAAATTCCACGTGTCAATTGATTCCACGTGACATGTGGCACTCATTTTGGGTACCTTGGGTTACATCATCTGTGCTAATTCATGTGACATGTGTCACTCTCATTTTGTGATACATCATCGAATTGACAACATGGTTTCCATGTCACTTCGGGATATTTGAATCCAAAGAAAACACAGTTCTCCGAAGAGTTAGATCTCTAAAATCATTTCTAGCCATAAATCAAAGCAAGGTATAGGGACCATTGATCTCCAATTTAAACAATATTAGACTCTCAAGCTAAGTGAAAAGGTAGAGTTTAAAGGTTGTGAAGACCCTGAAGTTCCCAACTTCCATAGTAAATGATATCTATAGATCTAGAGAACAACCAGGACCATTAGATATTCAAGTCTAAGTCCTTCAAAGGGTCTACAATTCGACACTCCAGAGGAAATGGGTTGTTGAGTGAGGAGAGATTCCTAGAGTTCCGAACTCTGGAGTGGACTATAGTCGTTGACTGTTGGAGAGTGTAAAACATCAGATCTCTGAGATATTCATAGGTTCGGTTATTCGGGTGGGACGGTTTCAAGTTGTACGGGAGGAAACCCCAAATTCCATATGTTTCGTAGTGGATCTCCACCGTAGAACTCGTAAGAGGAAAATCATCGTCGATTGTTAGATTGAGTTGGTTTAAAGGTTTACGAAGGAAGACGATACAGTAGGGTAACCTACAACTTCCGGTCAACCCAACTTCTGACTGGATTCGGTCGGTTAGCAATTCAGAAGATAAGAAGTAATGAGTTGAAGAAACCTCCAGAACGTTGGAGTTCCAGAGCCCCGAATAACGCCCTTTAGGACTAGCTCTAGGTTCTAGATCTTGATCACATGCTTAAGTTTTTTTAGGAAGAGGGATAACACATTACAAGTTTAAAAACTTAGAAATCCAGAGACTTAAACATGCCTTCCTAGTTCTCGTATTATGGGTTTTTAAAAACAAATCACAGATACTCCAGGTTTTTATTAATTCGTGTTTGTCCATGACTTCGGAAGAATATTCACATATAAATATGGACTTAAATCAATTCATCGGAGTTCCAAGTACAAGAACTTTGAAAATAAAAGCTCAACAGAAATGTTCACAATATAAAATTCAGATCTAATTCTTAGTTCTCCAGCGAACTATGCACCATTTATTTCCTAGCACAATCTCAACTGAAAACCTAATCATTCAATTTCCACATAGATAAATACATGTTTTTGAACATAGATCATACACCATATACATCCAATTCCACTCTGAGGGTGAAGCCACCCCAAATTTAGAAAGCAAAGATATCTGAATTACTGCGAAGTAAAATATAAACACTGTAATTGTTATTCTTTGATCAACAAAACTTAACAGTTGTCATTCAATACTTGTAATGAATTTCACAATGACCCTAACAAACTATTATAATATTACATTGTAATACAATGAAACTTCAGAATATAAAATACCATAACCAACGAATGTTGCGGATTGAGGATGCCTTCGATCTGGTGCTCCTTCCTGTCCTTTGCTTGCTAATCACAGAGACTTCACCGGTACCTCCCAGCCAATGCTAGGGTTACTCTTCTTCTCCCTTAGCCCCCTGATCTGCAAAGGGACCACACATAGAAAACCAAAAATCTAGCTCCAAGACTTTCCCTTGCAAGGAAGAGCTTCCACTATCTTGCAAGTATGGTAATCCCAACTCTCACAAGTAAAACACAGTCTAATCAAAATTTGGTAGCATAACAATACTTAGAAAAATCAAATCCTCTTTCCTTCTTCAGAAACTGTTTTTATAACTTTTCCCTTCTTTGACACATGTCCTTCTCCACAGATAATTAACTTTTTAGTAAATTTAATAGGGATTACTCACTCACACACTTGTCCCATTCTCCCCAAGTTACACCAATAATTACAATTTTTATTTGAATTAAAAGGTCGAATTCCCTCACAATCCTCCACGTGTTCCTATATTCACTCCTAGGTGTCCCTTTATTCCCCAGATTCTCATTTAAGGTGTGTTCCCTAACTAGATCTTATTAGAGTTTAAAAAGGAGTCTCCTTCTAGTTAGACTATAGTAGTTTGATTCTAGATTTTATTTTATGTACAACTAACCTCTCTAGTTATTATTTATTTCTATTTTAAAATTCCTTTTTATTAAATTCATTCACACATATGCATTTTATATAGTCTTTAGATTTTACCAACCTTTTACCAGTATTACATTTATCTCAATTTTGAATATTTAAGATAGTTCCCAATTCAAACTTTAACTTAGGCCAATTCTTAGACTTAGGCTTTGACTCTTGTTAGACTTCTCAACTAGAATCTATCATTAATTAATTAGTTAATCCACCAAAGTCTACATAACTCAATGTTTTCTAGGCCACCTAGATTTATTGACTCAAGTTTAATTATGTGATGTTCTCTTCAAGACGCACCTTTGTGCTCCAAGGGTGGCACTTGTCTTAGACTTGTTTTGGAAGTTGTTAGACCCTTGGAGTCAACACTCCACTATGTTCTACCTTGTGAGCGACTAAGGGATTCCAAGGAATAATGACTCTACCTTATTGTGCAACCTTTACAAATCCTCATGAGTGACTGTCTCAATCTTCCCTCACGACATCGTGGACCCCTCGAACTAGGTAATCGTTAGCATATAGTTTAGACCATGGTGGAAGTTCTAGTAGGCTATGACAGGGATTCTACCACACCTCTCCCTCAAATTTGTAGTTTATGTGAATGGCCCCTCTACTCCTTATGTGAGTCGGATTAACAAGCATCATCAAGCCTGCAACCATAGACAAAACACTATCAATAATTTCATATACATGAATCATACTATAATCAATCATGCATCATATGTTCTTGAATTTAAATACTCAATAATTAAAATCCACTCCCTGAGTCTATCTGGAGTCCAAGGGAATCCATTGATGCCATCAACATCCTTAACCTATCATATGTCTTGTACACTGAGGATGATTCGTCAAAAGCATCTGTCAATATGTATATATGCATCAATAAAATCAATAAGCCAATAACCCTCAACATCATCATATATAACCAAAAATATGAATGAAATGACAATGTGTCATACCAGGATCACTTGCAAGCAAGTGTCCTCAAAGAATAAGTCAATAATGGTGTGCTCAGTAGAGCGGGATGTTACATACACCCCCTCTTGTTTTAAACTTCATCCCAAAGTTCATACAATATGTATAGAAGCAAGTAATAAATGTATCTGACATATATCTATATGTCTAAATCTATCAAAACAAGTAAGAAAATTGTTGACACATCTCATATGCGTCCTCCCAAGTAACTGAGTGTGGACTATAATTGTCCCATTGGACCTTAACCTAATTGGTTTTTCGACGCTGTAGTTGTCGAATGTGACGGTTCGGAATGCGGATTGGCTCTGTTATGAGAACACCCTTGTCCGACACCTGGAAGGAACTCTTTTCAATAACATGTGAAGGATCAGTAATATAATGCCTCAAAACAAAAACATGAAATGCGTCGTGCATACACCTCAAAGAATCAAGAAAGGCTAGTTGATAAGCCACGGGTCCTTTGTTTTCCACTACTTTGAAGGGTCCCATGAACCTAGGAGAGAGTTTAGTACCATTTCCAAACTTGATCGAACACTTCTGTAGTTTTACCCACAAGACGACTTTGTCTCCAACTTCATAACTATGGTCAACGCGATGCGCATCAACGCAAATTTTCTGTCAATCTTGCACTTCTTTAATTCTCTGTCTGATTGATTGCATCTGTTCTTCCATTTCTTGAATCACTTCTGGTCCCACCAGAACTCTGTCCTCAATTCAATCCCAACTTAACGATGTCCGAAACAGTTGCCTATAAAGAAACTCAAACGGTTCCATCTTAATCATACTCTGATAGTTGTTATTGTATGCAAATTCTAAGTGTGGTAAGAATTATTCCCGACATTTATGTTGGTCCATAACATACATACACAACATATCTTCCAAAACCTCGTTTGTCCTTTTTGTTTGTCTGTCTATCTCTGGGTGATAATATGTACTAAAGTTTAGTTGTGCTCCTAAATCCACTTGGAAAATGGTCCAAAACCGTCCTGTAAACACCGATCCTCGATCAGATATGATCTTTCTTGGTACTCCATGCAATCGTACAATCTCATTGACAAATACTCTAGCTATGTCTGGAGCCTGATTCGTTGTACGCACGGGAATAAAGTGTGCACTCTTCGTCAGAGTTTCAACTACCACAAAAATCGAATCATGTCTTCTTGTTGTCAGTGGCAATCCAACAATAAATTCCATCGAAATGACCTCCCATTTCGATTCTGGAATATCATGTGGTTGTAACAATCCTGCTAGATTTCTATCTTCAGCCTTCACTTGCTGACATTCTAGACATCTTGCCACGTATCCAACTATGTATTCTTTCATTCCTTTCTAGAAGAACAAAGGCTTAAGGTCTACCTTCATCTTCGTGACTCTCAGATGATCCATGTACACTGCTTGATGCACTTCACTCAAGATCAAACTTCTTAGTTTGTCATTAGGCGGTACGTAAATTCTTCCATTAAATCTCAACAATCCATCGTCGTCTAGTGAATAACCTTCGTACTTCGGTGCCATCATGGTATCTCGTCCAATATTATTCTTAACTGCCTTATACCAGTCATCATCAAATTGTAAGATTAGAATCTTTTCTGAAAGATTTGTCTTAAGAGGCAATACTAAAAATATGTGTGGTCTCTGACTCAATGCATCTGTCACTCGATTCACAGTTCCTTTAATGTAATTAATTTCAAAGTCGTATTCGCTAAGTAATTCTTACCAACACCTTTGTCTCGCGTTCAGGTCACTTTGTGTAAAAATATGCTGCAATCCACAATGATTTGTCTTTAATTCAAATTTTCATCCAATTAGATAATGTCTCCAAAATCTCAAGGCATATACAATTTCCAATATTTCTAGGTCATGTGTTACATAGTTCTCTTCATGTTTTCTCAACTTCCTCGAAATGTAAGCGATTACTCGACCATCTTGCATCAAAAATCCTCCTAAACCCTCCTTGTATGCATCTGTGCATACCAAGAATTCCTTGTCCATGTTGGGGACTTTTAGTATCGGTGTTTTTTTCAACAACTCCTTAAGGAAATGCTTCCATGCATTTCTCAATCCATATGAACTTCTTGTTCTTCTTCCGCAATTCCGTGATCGGATTTTCTACATTTGAAAATCCTTCGACAAATCGTCAGTAATATCATGCTAGACCCATAAAACTACGTACTTCTTGTACGTTAGTAGGTGCTGGCCATTCCATAATGGCCTCCACTTTCTCTAGATCCACAGCGATACCTTCACCAAATATGATATGTCCCAAATAATGAATCTTCAATTGGTAAAAAGAACATTTTGATAGCTTCCCGAATAATTTGTTTTCTCTAAGGAACTGTAGTACTAATCTTATGTGTTCTTCATGTTCTTCCTTCATCCAAGAACAAATCATTATGTCATCAATAAAAACCTAAACAAACTTGTCCAATTATTCCCGAAACACCCCATTCATCAAACTCATGAATACCCGCAGGGCGTTCGTCAATCCAAATGGTAAAACTGTAAACTCATAGTGTCCAAATCTAGTCTTAAAAGTGGTCTTAGGGATATCTTCCTCTTTGATTCATAACTGGTGATATCCTAATCTCAAGTCAATCTTCGAAAATAATGTCACCCCTTTCATATGATCAAACAAATCATCTATTCTTGGCAACGGATATTGGTTCTTGATCGTCACTTTGTTCAATTGATGATAGTCAATAAAAAGTCTCCACGATCCATCCTTCTTTCTAACAAATATTACTGGTGCACCCCATGGTGACACAGTTGGATGTATCAGTCCCAAATCCAACAAATCCTTCAATTTCATTTTCAACTCTTGCAATTCAGGAACTCTCGCTATCAGTTCAATTCCTGGTTTCAAGTCTATTGTAAACTGCAACTCTCTTTCAGGCGGTAAACTTGGTAACTCTTCTGGAAACACGTTTTCAAACTCTCATACTACATGAAGGTTTTCTAGTCCTTTCGCCTCACCCTTTTCATTCAGTGCTAAGATTGCATATAACTTGCATCCCTTGTGCATATTCTTATGCAATTATAGTGAAGAAATAAACCTCAAGGACACTCCCTGATTTCTTCCTACAATTACCCTGCTTCGTCCCAAATCATTTGTCAAACTTAACCACTTCATCTTACAGTTAAGTATCACATCATGTGATTCCAACCAATCCATACCAATCATTATGTCATAAGATCCTAATATCGTGACATAAATATATACCTTTGTCACAAAGTCTCCCAAGTCAAGGCTACAGCCCATAACCTTTCCTCCTACCTTATGTTTGGAACATGATGCCATTTATACACACTTGAACTCATCTTGTTCAACTTCCTTTACCTTAATTCTCTTTAGCATTGCACTAGAGATGAAGCTCTTTGTACCACTTGGATCTATCAATATACTATAGTTTTGGTTTGTGATTGTACTTGACGTCTCTAGCACATTGGAATGATGCTCAGCCTAGCGGTTGTTCACCGCTGCATGTATCTTGTGGGCCTTGCCCAAATATCCCACTGTAGTGGGTCCCCTAATGATCCGACCACTCTAGCCTTCTCAATCAGACATTCTCGCTGGTAATGTGGCTCACCACATGTCCAACATCCAACCTTCGGTCCAGTGCTCCTCGTCCTTGATGTAGAAGTTGTTGGTCTAACAAATTGTGAACCTGGTCTGTTCTGTTGAACATGCCTAAAATGTTGTTGACAACCCTGTTGCTATTGTGGTGGTCCTATGTAATGAGTCCTCTGCTAAGGATTCTGTCGTCGCGGTATCGTGAACATAAGTCCTCTAGGTGTATCTCGATGCCCTGAAGCATGTCTAGATGATGTATGATATTTTTGCGCTCCTGATGTCATATGTCGAGTTGGTCTAGAAGGAATCCTGCCTTGACCCTCGTTGTTCATTTCTTCCTTAGCTATGAGGTCCTTTTGAACTACATCATGCAATGATTGAGGCATTAGGATTCATACTTTTGCACAAATATTGAAGTTAAGGAAAAACACAAACTTATTGACCATTAACTTCTATGTGTTCAGATGTGGAGCATACCTAAGTAGCTCCATGAATTTGGCCTCATACTCTGGCACCATACGACTACCTTGTTGTAAGGCGTTGAACTCATTAATCTAATTCTCAATGAATTCCTCGGACAAGTACCTCTCTCGGAATCATTCCTCGAACAGTTCCCATGACATGTCTTTGATGACCATGTTTAGTTGAGGTAGGAGCGTTTTCCACCATAGAAGAGAACTCCCCTTCAGCTGAAAGACTGCTATGCAGACTTTCATGTTGGAGGTGTAATCATGAAGTGTGAAGCAAATTGTCATGTTCTCCAACCATGCCTCGATGGATAAGTTGTCCAAGGAACCCATGAACTCAGGAAAATTTACCCTCTTGAGTTCTCTGCGTATATTACCACTACCAGATGGAGCGCACTGTGAACCCTCATTGGGTACAGATTCTCTACCCTCATCTCGGTCCAAGCGGATAATCAATGCTTCAGACATCCTTTGGAAGGATCTCATCAAACCCACCACGTCTCCCACAACAACATCTTATGGATCATTGTTCTACTCCTCTCCCTTGGGATTAGACCTTTCTAGTGTGGGTTCTATCGGAGGTGTCATGCCTCTTCCTCCATCACCACGTCGTCTACTTCCCCTGTGTCCTTTAACCATAATTACCTGCAAGAAAAATTTCAAAATTTATCAGTGATCTAACTCAATCATTTGGTTTAACGCAGTGGATGGCGTAATGGTCCAATGTCACAGGGTTGAACCCACTCTAATATCATATGTAACAATCCCTCTGTTACGTCATATAAATACATGAGAAACAATCTTATTTTTTTTAATTTTTTTTGAAACAATAAAACGCATCATTAGAAGAGGAGAATGATTAGTAACATACATCATAAAAACACATTATGTATCTTTCAATTCATTTGCAAAACTAGATTTAGATACTACTTAAATCATGAAGGAGTTTGTCACTTCACGTAAAATGAAATACAACTACCCACCCAACCTATCCTTCAAGGTTAGGACTTCCAATACACATAATCAACACTCAAGTCTATGATTCGTCCGATTGATATTGACCATTTAAGGTCTCAATATTGGCGAGTGTTCTGAGGAACAAGGAAGTGTCTAATTCCCATAATGTCATTTCATTCCAAAATTTAATATACAAACAACATTATTAACTACCTTTCTGCAAACAGAGAAAATATGGTAGCCTAGTTACTTCATCAAAAATCATTGCATACTATTTCAATACCTTATCACCTTACTCATTAAGGATAGGAAGACATTCTAGAAACACCAAGACAAAAACCTTAAACCTTAAACATAATCCTTTTAACCTACATTCTACCAATTATGACAGATTTAAATCACTAGACACTGTGAAGAGATAACTTGTAACTAAGAGAGAGTCTGTTCTAAGAAAGAGTTTAAGTTATGTAAGAATCTTGAAGCTTCTCCTCATATACCATGGTGCAAAACTTCTAGAGTAAAATCTAGAGGTGTGTGGATAGGCTCCTCGAAAGCCCAAGTTTAGAAAAAATAGTCCTTGGAGTGCATAGAGATCCTCTCAAGTCGGTCAGAGGTCTCTAACATTCTGAACTATGAAGCTCATAAGAGACAGTGTGAACATACACAGGGGAGGTGCAAATACACACTCAACAATTTGAATCTAAATCTCAAGAGGGATGATCTAATGCGCGTTGGCATTCTTTTCAAAGGAAATTCTCAAGAGGGACAGCGTGTGCAAGTTTCACAGAGAAATAAAAGACTAAATCCCTTCGAAGAAGACCAGTGGACAAGATTGATTTAGGAGGAAATCAGAATCTCCACAACTGTCCGATCAAAAAAAAGATGTGCACTTGTTAAAATCCTTAAGGCCTTTGGGCTTTGCCACTTCGGTAGATCTGAGTCACTTAATTTAATAGAGCTTCGAAGCCTGAAGTCACGAAATGATCTACACCATAGATCATTTGAAGGAAAACTATTCATTGGATCCTTAAGGGTTCGACGAATTGGCTTAAAAGCTCATGACTATAAGGAGTAAAGTAAATCTTGAGTCTCCGGAGTACTAGAGTGGAGGAAAGACATAGATATGTTGATCGAATAAGGGTTTTTGGATCTGAGGGTTCGACCTTCGTTAGTTCAGAGGAAAACCGGAGTTGAAAAGTTATAACTTCCGAAACTCAAAGCCCAAAGCCCCGAAGTACCGAAGTGTTGGAGCCCCTTCTTAGAGCTCTTGTCTGCTGACATGTCAAATGCCACCTGTCAACTGATTCTAGGTGACACATGCCACTCATTTCGGGTACCTTGGGTTACATCATCTATGTTAATTCATGTGACACGTGTCACTCTCATTTTGTGACACATCATCGAATTGACAACATGGCTACCACTCTGGGAGGTTGTCACTCTAGGAGATTTGAATCGAAAGTAAACACAATTCTCTAAAGATTCAGATCTCTGAAATCATTTCTAGCCGTAGATCAGAGCAAGGTATAAGGATCTTTGATCTCCGAGTTAAACAATATTCGGCTCTCCGACTAAGTTAAAAGGTAAAGGTTAAAGGTTGTGAATACCCCGAAGTTCTAAACTTCTGGAGTAAAGGAGATTTGTAGACATAGAGAACAAATAGGACCGTTAGATATTCAAGTCTAAGTCCTTCGAAGGGTCAACAATTCAACACTCTGGAGGAAATGGGTTACTAAGTGAGGAGAGATTCCCAGAGTTCCAAACTCCGGAGTGGACTACAGTCGTTGAATGTTGGAGAGTGTAAATTTTCAGATCTTCGAGATATTCAGAGGTTCAGTTATTCGGGTGGGACAATTTCAAGTTGTATGGGTGGAAACCCCAAAGTCCATATGTTCCATAGTGAATCTCCACCGTAGAACTCGTAAGAGGAAAATCATCATCGACCATTAGATTGAGTTGGTTTAAACCTTCAAAACTCCGGAGTTCCAGAGCCTCGAATAACACACTTTAGGACTAGCGCTAGGTTCTATCTTCTGGTCACATGATTAACTTTGTTTAGGAAGAGGGATAACACATTACAATATTAAAAACATAGAAATCGAAAGACTTAAACATGCCTTCCCGGTTCTGGTATTATGGGTTTTTAAAAACAAATCACAGATACTCAAGGTTTTTATTAATTCAGGTTTTTCCATGACTTCGACAAAAGATTCACATATAAATACAGAATTAAATCAATTCACCAGAGGTCCAAGTACAACAACATTGAAAATAAAAACTCAACATAAATGTTCACGATATAAAATTCAGATCTAATTCTTAGTTCTCCAGCGAACTATGCACTATTTAATTCCTAGCACAATCTCAACTGAAAACCTAATCATTCAATTTCCACATAGATAAATACACACTTTTGAACATAGCTCATACACCATATACATTCAATTCCACTATGAGGGTGAAGCCACCCCAAATTTAGAAAGAAAAGATATCTAAATTGTTGCGAAGTAAAATATAAACACTGTAACTCTTATTCTTTGATCAACAAAACTTAACAGGTGCCATTTAATACTTATAACGAATTTCACAGTGACCCTAACAAACTATTATAATATTACATTGTAATACAATGAAACTTCAGAATATAAAATACCATAACCAATGAATGTTGAGGATTGAAGATGCCTTCGATCTGGCACTCCTTCCTATCCTTTGCTTGCTAATCATAGAGACTTCATTGGTACCTCCCAGCCAACGCTAGGGGTACTCTTCTCCCCCCTTAACCCCCCGAGCCACAAAGGGGCCACACACAGAAAACCAACAATCTAGATCCAAGACTTTTCCTCGCAAGGACGAGCTTCCACTCTCTTGCAAGTCTGGTAGTCCCAACTATCAAAACTAAAACATAGTCTAATCAAAATTTGGCAGCATAATAATGCTCAGAAAAAACAGACCCTCTTTCCTTCTTTAGAATTTTTTTTTATAACTTTTCCCTTATTTGACACATGTCCTTCTCCACAGATAATTAACTTTTTAGTAAATTTAATTCGAATTACTCACTCACACACTTGTCTCATTCTCCCCAAGTTACACTAGTAATTACAATTTTTATTTTAATTAAAAGGTCAAATTCCCTCACAATCCTCCATGTGTTCCTATTTTCACTCCTAGGTGTCCCTTTATTCCCCAGATTCTCATTTAAGGAGTGTTTCCTAACTAGATCTTATTAGAGTTTAAAAATGAGTTTCCTTTTAGTTAGACTAGAGTAGTTTGATTCTAGATTCTATTCTATGTACAACCAACTTCTCTAGTTATTATTTATTTCTATTTTAAAATTTGTTTTTACTAAATTCATGCACACATATGCATTTTATCTAGTCTTTATATTTTACCAATCTTTTACCAGTATTACATTTATCTCAATTTTGAATATTTATAAATATAGTTCCCAATTCAAACTTTAACTTAGGTCAATTCTTAGACTTATGCTTTGACTCTTGTTAGACTTCTCAACTAGAATCTATCATTAATTAATTAGTTAATCCACCAAGGTCTACATAACTGAATGTTTTCTAGGCCACCTAAATTTATTGGCTCGAGTTTAATAATGCGATGTGCCCTTCAAGATGCATCTCTGTGTTCCAAGGGTGACACTCACCTTAGACTTGTTTTGGAAGTTGTCTGACCCTTGGAGTCAACACTCCACTTGGTCAAAATTGTGAAAGACTAAGGGCTTCCAAGGAATAAGGACTCTACCTTATTGCACGCCACTTAGAAATCCTCGTGAGCAACTGTCTTAGTTTTCCTTCACGACATCGTGGACCCCTCGAACTAGGTAATTGTTAACCTATAGTTCATACCACGATGGGAGTGCTAGTAGGCTATGACAAGGACGTTGTCACACCTCTCCCTCAAATGCCTGGTTTCTATGCATGGCCCCTCTACTCCTTATGTGAGTTAGATTAGCAAGCATCATCAAGCCTGCATCCACTGGCAAAACATTGCCAATAATTTCATATACATGAATCATACTATAATCAATCATGCATCTTATGTGCTTGAATTTAAATACTCAATAATTAAAATCCACTCCCTAACTTGATCCAGAGTCCAAGGGAATCCATCGATGCCATCTGCATCCTTAACCTATCATGTGTCCTGCACACTCAAGATGACTCGTCAAAATCATCTATCAATATGTATATATGCATCAATAAAATCAATAAGCCAATAACCCTCAACAACATCATATATAATCCAAAATTTGAATGAAATCACAAAGTGTCATACTTGGATCACTTGCAAGCAAGTGTCCTCAAAGAATAAGTCGATAACGGTGTGCTCAATAGAGCAGGATGTTACAGTTAAGAAGTTGTACAAGGATACCAAGTGAGTGATGAGCTTCCTAGGAATTTACCAAAATGGGAAAAAATCTTTCCCATCTCAAAGAGAAGAGTCAATATTGGGAACTTGGTGGATCTACTCTATGGAGGCACTTCACTGGATTGGGAGGCTAGAAAGCTTCCTAAGTGAGCATTTTGTTCAAACATGTGCAAAACATGCCTTTAGGACCGAAAAAAAGATAAAAAAAAAATGACCAAAAAAATGAGTATACATTTCATGGTTATTAAAAAATAATTGTGAAGATGATACATTTTAAAAAATCACGGTCATCCATCAAATTCCTAGCTTGTTTGGCTCTTCAATGATCATTGCAAGTGTTTTGGGATCCAACAATTTCACGATGATCCACAATTTCAAGAAAATCATGTATCATAATTATGTGGATGTGAAAGAGAATATGGTATTCAATAGCCATTATAATAATCATTTTAGAAAAAAAACATTCTTCAAAAAGGCCTCATGACAAATATTTAATGCTCACACCAAGTGCAAAAACTACAATGTCTCTTACTGAGTAAAAACCTAGTTCCATAAATCATCGAATAAATTTTTTTATGGTCAATGTAATCATAGGAAATGGGTGACCCTAGTTGTAATCCAATGTCAGGAGTCCAACTTAATCAATGGTTAGTTGATTCGAGTTCTGGTTAGAGTTTTATAGTGAGCTGCATATAATTTCCTGAAGCCATTTAGGGAAACATTGAGAATTTGGTATGGGGGCATAAAATCCAAACTGGACGACATAATTGAGTTTTGTAATATTCCACAAGTGTGTTTGTACAAGTTCCACGTGAACACACCACCCAAAATTCCTCGAGCCAATTTTTTGCAAAATGGACCCATTTGTGCAAAAATTGCATTGTCCCTTACTAAGAAAAACCCTAGTTCCAAAGATCATCAAATCAAACAATTTTTGGGAAATGGAATCATAGGAGAGGGGAGTCTATATTTGTATCCCATTCTCAATAATCCATCACAATCAACATTTCAATAGTCCAATCCCTAGTTGGATTTGTATGGCGAGTTGCATCTCGTTGCCTGAAGACACTTAAGGACACATTGATAATTTGGTCTGGGAGCATAAAATCCAAACCGATTGGAATAATTGAGTTCCATAAGCTACCACAAGTGTTTTTTTCCTAAGGCCCATGTGATAACGCCACCCAAAATCACCTAAGCTAGTGTTTTGAAAATCGACACCTTTGTACATAAAATGCATTGTCCCTTACTAAGCAAAACCCTGGTTCAAGAGATCATCAAATAAAACATTTTTTGGGAAATGGAATCACAAGATAGGACTACTCCTAGCTGAAATCCAATTTTAGGAGTCCAACTCAAATGATGGTTTGTCGATCCAAGTCTCGACTAGAGTTTAATGGCTAGTTTCAACTTGTTTCCCAAAGCCATTCAAGGACACATTAAGAATTTGGTGCGGGAGCATAAAATACAAACCAAGCAACATAATTGAGTTCCATAAGCTCCTTCAAGTTTGTTTGGCCAAGAACCACATGATCATGCCACCCAAAATCACTTGAGCTAGTGTTTTGCAAAATTGACCCCTTTATGCAAAAACCGCATTATCCCTTACTAAGCAAAACGCTAGTTCCGAAGATTGTCAAATAAAACATTTTTTGGGAAATGGAATCATAGGAGAGGGATATTGTGCAATGTAACCTTATGTTATGATTCCAACACAATTGTCGATTCACCAATCCTATCCCCAGTTAGAGTTTTATGGTGAGTTGCAACTCACTTCTTGAAGCCACTCAAGGACACAATGAGAATTTGGTCCAAGGACAAAAAATCCAATCTAAGTAGCATAATTGAGTTTCATAAACTTCCAAAAGTGTTTGTACAAATACCATGTGAGAACACCACTCAAAATCACTCAAGTCAATGTTTTGTAAAATCGACCCCTTTATGCAAAAATTGCATTGTCCCTTATTGAGCAAAACCCAAGTTCTAGATATTGTCGAATACAGATTTTTTTTGCAATGGAATCACAGGAGAGGGGTGCCCCTAGCTGTAAAAAAGATTACATAGTCTAATTCAATTGGCGGTTCACTAATCTAAGCCCCAATTATATTTTTATGGCAAATTGCAACTCGCTTCCTGAATCCATTCAAGGACATGTTGAGAATTTGGTCTGCGGGCATAAAATCCAAATTGATTATCAAAATTGAGTTTTGTAAGCACCTACAAGTGTTTTTATCCAAGGCCCATGTGACAATGACACCAAAAATCACCCGAGTTAGTATTTTTCAAAATCAACCCCTTTGTGCAAAAACTGCATAATTGTCCCTTACTAAGAAAAGAACTAATTCCGGAGATCGTCGAGTAATTTTTTTTATGGGAAATGGAATCATAGGAGAGGGGTTCCCCTAGATGTAACTCAATCTCAATAGTCCAATGCAGTTGGTGGTTCACCAATCTAATCCCCTGTTAAAGTTTTATGGTGAGTTGCAACTCACTTCCTTAAGCCACTTAGGGACACATTGAGAATTTGGTTCAGGTGTATAAAATCCAAAATGAGAATAATAATTGAGTTCATCAATCTCCTTCAAGCATGTTTTTCCAAGACCCATGTGGTCATGACTCCCATAATTTCTTGTGCCATTGTTTTGAAAAATCGACCCCTTTGGGAAAAAATTGCATTGTCCCTTGCTGAGAAAAACCTTTGTTCCATAGATTGTCAAATAACACAATTTCTAGAAAATGGAATCATAAGACAGGGGTACCCCTAGTTATAACCTAGTGTCACTAGTCCAAAATCCAATTGATAGTTTTCCGATCTGATCCTTGGTTAGATTTTTGTGGCGAGTTGCAAGTTACTTACTGAAGCCACTCAAGGACACATTGAGAATTTCGTCTGAAGGCATAGGATCCTAGTTGAGTAGAATAATTGATTTTGGTAAGGTTCTTCAAGTGTGTCTGGCCAAGGCCCCTATGAGCACAACACCCACAATCACTCGAGCCAATGGTTTGCGAAATTCACCCCTTTGTGCAAAAATTGCATTGTCCCTTACTGGGAAAATCCCTAGTTCTAGATATCATCAAATAAAATAATTTTTGGGTGATGGAATCATAAGAGACGGGTACCCCTAGTTGTAACCCAATGTCAAGAGTCCAACACAATTGATTTTTCACCAACCCAAGCCCCAGTTAGAGTTTTATGGAAAGTTACAACTCGCTTCCTGAAGCTACTCAAGGACACATTGAGAATTTGATCCAGGCGGGAGAAAATCCAAACCAAGTAGCATAATTGAGTTCTATAATCTCCCACGAGAATTTTTTTCCAAGGCCAACGTGAAAATTCCACCCACGATCACCCAAGCTAGTGTTTTGCAAAATTGACGTCTTTGTGCAAAAATTGCATTGTCCCTTACCGACCAAATCCCTAGTTCTAAAGATCATCGACTACTTTTTTTTTGGAAGATGTGATCATAGGAGAGGGTATCCCCCAGATGTAACTAGGTTTCATGAGTCTAATGAAATTGATGGTTCCTCGATCCGAGCCCTGATTAGAATTTAATGGTTAGTTGCAACTAGCTTCCTAAAGCCACTCAGGGACACATTGAGAATTTGGTTCGGGGGCATAAAATCCAAACCGAGTAGAAAAAATGATTTTTCTTGAGCTCCTACAAGCGTGTCTCTCCAACACCCATGTGATCACACCACCCAAAATCACTCAAACCAATGTTTTGCAAAATCCACCCATTGTGCAAAAATTGGATTGTCTCTTACCAAGCAAAACCCTAGTTCCATATATCGTTGAATAAAGCATTTTCTTGGAAATGGAATCATAGGAGAGGGGTTCCCCTATCTATAACTTGATGTTAGAAGTCCAATCCAAATTTTTGGGATATCATTGATTACTATCTTTGATCTACAACGAACCTTAAAAGTTGGAATATTATATATTAGAATCAATAATTAATAGATTAAAAAGAATAAAGTTAAAATATTGGTTGGATGGAACATGATCAATGTTTGTCCTTTGGGGTTATTGAGTCACACTTAACACATAATGGAATGAAAATAACGGGCACATAATATTAGCAATGTACTCGAAAATTAGTGAATGAATCCTACCAAGAAAATCAATTAGTGTACACATTGCAACACTTTCATAAAATCTTTGATACTGGAAATGTGAAGGTCTAACAATCCTTTCATGATCTCCTTGATTACCATTGCTTGATAAGTAGAKAAAGGGAAAGAATAACAAATGKCCTTGGAAACATCATCAACATCTCACCATCGTACATATTCACCTACTTGATTTATATTAAGAGGTCACAACAAGGAGAGAGAGAGAGAGAGAGAGAGAGAGAGAGAGAGAGAGAGTAACACTCCAACAATGAAAGTTGAAACTACATACCAATTCCTTTGCATCAACAAATTTTGTTGATTCCCTTAAAAATATTTGTGCTGCCCCTTTTCTTCATATGATTGCTTGCCTTTTATGAACAAAATTTACGTTAGTATGGTTGATGATTTCATATTTTTCTTTTATGGTATTAGATCAAGGACCAAACACATGGCAGACCCCTTCGTGTGAGCCATGTTTTTCATTGCAACGATCATTAGAAGCATAAGGCTCATCCTCATCAAACTCAAGAACTTTACATATCTCCTCTTCTTTATTAAACTTGTATGCTTCTTAATCAGTTTTAAACAAGCAAGGAATGTAAGAGCATGCGTATCTTTCAAGTTATCATAACTTTGACATGCTTGATAAAGAATGCTCCTCATACGAATCTAAAATAAAACTATAGAAACTTATTTTCAAGAGGAGTTATCATAACTTTGACATGTATGATAAAGAATGCTCCTCATATGAATCTAAAATAAAACTATAGAAACTTATTTTCAAGAGGGGATTCTCACCCAATTGTAGGAATTTTTTTCCCAAAAGCAACCCGCAAGCCAAAACTATGAGATAACAAGAGTAATAATATAACAACCAATCAAAGAATTCTCCTAAATTTACACACTCTTTGAGCTAATACAATATTAAGCCCAAAAGGTGAAGTAACTCCCTTTCCCTCAATTCTTTTTCCTATCAAAATTAGTCATTTTCCTCGAAAAAGAACTACTTGTCATGCATTATAACATAAATAAGGTACTCACTAGTTGCTTACCTTCACACACCACTTACCATTTCATGACTTTTCCTTTCTTTCCTTTCCAAAACAACCAATTTTATATATTTTGCAACATTTATATTTAAGTTACATCCTATTTATATCATACTTATATTATAAAAACATTTATAAATTTAAATTACATTCTATATGTCATGTATATATCATACTCGTATTATAAGACCAAAGTTTTAAACCTTATTAATTTTAAGATACTAAAATATATATTAATATTTTTAAATAAGTTTGAAATCTTCGCATGCCCTAGTAGGCAACATTACAAGGTCAACCCTTTTTAATATACACATTATTAATCACTTATCACAATTCCTTATAAACTCAACTCCATCAAAACTTGACCATAATGCTAAGGATTACTACATTTTAATGAAAAACACATCAAATTTAATTTGCTCAAGCTCTCTCTACTTTCCTTTATAAACTCGACCTCACTTAGCATAATATTATGAATAATTGTATTTTATTTAAAAAAATAATAATTTTAATGTACTCTCTCTTTTTATTGTTATGTTAATGAAATCTAATCATTGTATTGCTTTTCATCTTTTTTATATTTAAATTAGAACTCGTATTCATTACACTAACCTTACTAATCCTAACCATGAGCATTCATTACACTAACCTTACTAATCCTAACCATGAGCAAAGTCATCCTGTTCAATAGTTTTTTTCTTTATTTACCTCAATCAAGTCAAAATAGATTTATACTTTCTATCGTGTGCAACAAATCATCACATTACATATATCTCATTAAGTAATCACAAACAGAAGAAGCATAATGCATCTTTCATGCATGCAAATTTGTGATAGCAATGAAAATTGTGCAACAAATCATTACATTACATATATCTCATTAAGTAGTCACAGACAGAAGAAGCATAATGCATCTTTCATACATGCAAATTTCTGAAAGCAATGAAAACATATATCTCATTAAGTAATCACAGACAGAAGAAGCATAATGCATCTTTCATACATGCAAATTTCTGAAAGCAATGAAAATTATAGTTAAAAATAGAATTATACTTCCATCCTATGCAACAAATCATTGCATTTAATATATCTCATTAAGAATCACAGAAGAGGGCATAGTGCATCTTTCGTGCATGCAAAATTGTGAAAGCAATGAAAATTATAATCGAGGAAAGCCCCCTTTCTCAAGGGGTTGCAGGGAACCAGTAGAATCCAAAGGAGATGAGTCCTTCATAAGTCATTTTTGTAGAGCATGCTACATTGTTTTAGTCAACATATGAGTTAATAAAAGAAGCTCTATCCTTGATCTTACATCAACCAGCAAAGCTTAACAAGACCAACCAGATTTCATAATCTGAACAAGACTCGGCTTTCCTTATTCCAAAGCTGCTACGCTGGCCCATGCCTCGAGGACAATGACAGTGGTTAACTGGTTTTGTTTCAAGCCCCTGTATTGCATTTGAGAAAATCGTTTAAGATTTCTTCACCATTCTCATATTGTGCATATCCTTCAACCACTGCAGTCCATGAAATTGCTTTATGTTTATGGATTGTATCAAACACAGGAGGTGCATCTCCATTAATGTGTAATTACAATGTAACCACGTAGGTATTGAGGCTCTGATACCAAAATTATCAGTCTGGGCAACCAAAATAATCTCCTTTCAAATCTAGCAAGTTTATTATTATGTCTGGTAGCAACCAGGTTTAGGGGATGCCCAAAAACAGGGCATAACACTGTCTTATGCGTGACTACTCAAAAGTGAATTGCTGGTGGACTTAGTTTTTCACATCAACTGAACAGCAATAAACTTCATAGAATAACAGAATAAAGACAAGAGGAGAAGGGAGGGGAGAGATCTGTGTATGCATCCGCACGATATGGCCTACAAAGGAAGCTGTGTTGTTGATGGGAAAGTTGATAAAACATTTTTATTTTACAATCAATAAACTGTTAATTAAACATAATCAACCACCAACCAATCGCATTAGAAAACACCACTCCATTGTGCCTCCCATTGAACAAACCTTAATACATACATTCTACTCTGTAAGTAAAAACCCCATTTCCCATTTGCAACTCTGAATAAGATATCAATTCATGAAGTAAATTTGTTAATTCCCGACTTACTACAGATTCATTAACGGTGCCATCAATAAGATAGTGTAACACATTAAATACAACAAAAACGAAAATACATCTCCATCAATATTTCACGCAGAAAATGATAACTGCGGGAAAACCCCTTTTGGTAAACAACTGTAGGGATAACTGCAGGGATTTACACACAGATTGAGCCCTAATCTTGATGACAAGGGTTTCATATCCTCTGTTCTCATATCTGTTCCGTAGGTCTCTTGCTGTGACAGCCGATCCCTTACAGTCTGGGCTGCGTCCTCCCCGTTTTCCCCTCTATTTCTCCCCTTTGAACTCGCCTGAGTCTTGTCTCGACAGCTTACTCTCTTCCTCCTTTCTCTGCGCTTCTCTTCCTAGCGACTGGTGGCAAAGAACCAAGACTGAACTCCCTAAAGGGGAAACTTCCCAATCGTTTCTTCATAACTGCTTTCTGGTAATTCATTTTTCCATACGGTACATTGTATTCAGACCTTCCTCTTTTGGGTTTATGGAGCCCATCAACATTTTCACGGGAGGGAGAAGCTTCAAAATCCTTTCGACCAGCTTGGCAACGGCTTCCTACTTCCACCCCCAATTACTGCTTGCTTGTTCAGGAGTTGTGATTAAGTTGTAGTACTGTACAATTCAGTATATTCTTTGTAAGCTTTTGTGTCTTACTAAGATAAGGAATGTCATTGGGAAAGTTTCTATGAGACTTTTGTATTTAAACACTTAATCGTCATTACATCCTGCTAAGATGAGTACGAAAGAAGCTTTCTTGGAGACTGAGCAGTGAGGAGTGGTCTACAAAACACTTAATCATGTATCATTACATTCTGCTAAGATGAGTACGAAAGAAGCTTTCTTGGAGACTGAGGAGTGTCATTGGGAAAGTTCTATGAATTTTATTTTATTTAAACACTTAATCATATATCATTACATGGAGACTGAGGAGTGTCATTGGGAAAGTTCTATGATTTTTTATTTATTTAAACACTTAATCATATATCATTACATAGGGCACTGGTTGGTAGACTACTACTCAACTTAAGCAAAAAACTACGAGGTGGGAGTTCAAAGGATGCTTCCTGTGAGTTACCCTTCTTAAGCAAAGAACTATGAGGTGGGAGTTCAAAGGATGCTTCCAGTGAGTTACCCTTATTTAACAGTGGACAGGTAGTTTGCTGCAGCTGCACTGTGTGCAAGAAGTGAATAAAAGGCCTTATTCTGCCAGAGTAGAGAGTTTGTAAGATACCAATACTTGGGGTAGCTTTCAAGCAAGGTGGCTGTAGTTGATGGACATTCTCAGCAGATTTTAGCTTGCTTTGAAAAAAATCATTACATAGAGCACATGGGAATATAAAGACCCATTTTTGAGATACTTCATTTGGAATTTTATCTCTAACTCCTGTGTTCCATTGCTTTGCTGCTGGTTCAGCTAATAATTTATTATGAGATGTTCAGCTTTGCTTTGCTGCTGCTTCAGCGATTAATTTATTAATTTAAGCTTACTTGATACTTCTTCTGGAATGAACTATTGCTTCCTGGGAACAATTCATCAACGCAGATTTTGACATCAATCTTATTTTACTGTATATGTTCAGCAATAAAGAAGAGTTCCATAAACTATTATGCTCACAGATTTGAAGCACAATGCTTACAACTTATGTACAGTACTTTTCTCAGTTTCCTCGAAGATGAGAATACTTCCAAACTGATTTCAAAACTAGTTGCAGTCCCCACTGTCGATAAACAGTATCTGGGTAGGTAACTTGCACATTTCAATCTTGCTGCTTGTTGATAGTGTCAAAGCTCCCTGCTATGACTCATTTGCTGCTGTAATCATTAATTCAATCAGGGCAATATGTGTTACAACCGCTGCCAAGTCCAACTC